>MCJB01051687.1:0-27072 GCA_002018475.1 Nicotiana obtusifolia
TTTTTTTTTGGGGGGGGGGGGGGACTGTAACACCTGAGTGTGCTAGCCAAATCTACTTTGTTCAACTGAAAAGCTAGTAGCAGATTTTGAAATCTTTTCTTGCTTGTTTTGATAAAGACTGACTCAGAGTGAAGGACACAATGATGCAAAGAAACAATATTAACAAGAAATGCCCTTGTCGGGAAGAATAGAAGGAAGAGTTATTTTCTTTTTATTTTTATTTTACTGTAATTAGCCTTAATGATCATGACATGCATTTTGGACTTAACAGCCTGATCTATCAAACTGATCAAATCCTCCTTTTTACTATTCTTATGACCTTTGAAGCGGGCTTATTTCTTCCAATCGTTTGCATCAGCTTCACGACTCACTTTCGACTAGTGGTGCTCCGAGGGATTTTCACCAACAAGTCTCTCTCATTTATTTATCTCTACTTACCGTCGCCTTACAGTGCCCATGAAGGTTTTTCACTAGTAACTCTCTCATTTTTTCTTTTTCTTTCCTTCTTTTTTTGTTTTTGGCTTTCTTTTGTGAGCAACTTGACAGTGTTCTATGTCGTATGACAACTATTGCTCATTGCATGCGTCTCTTGACATTCTTGAAGGCTAATCAAGAGGTCTTTATTTGGAAGATTTTAGATAGGGTTGGAAAGAACGGACGACATAAGGCTCAAAGTAGACTCACAATGAGGGAGTTATAGACTTACAACTCTTGGAATCGACTCTTTCAAAAGTAAAATATAATCTTTGCTCCAGTTTCAAATATTGGGGATTTTTGGAACTTTTTTTCTTTTTCTGCTAAATTCTTATTTGGTCGGACTGAACCATGTAAGGATGCCTACGTATCCTTTTTTTTTTGTTTAAAGGAATCAGGTCGAACGTAGTTCAAACATCTGACCTAACTAATTTTTTTCATCTTTCTTTCTTTTTCTTTGTCTTTTTTTTTTTGTTTCCAAAACATGTTGCCCCAGCTTTTATTTTCTGGGGGCATTAACCTTTGATTGTTCTTTTCTTTTCTTTTTTTTTTGTTTGAACTTTCTAAGAGTTGCCCCAGTTTGTACTCTTGTGTCATGGACTTTTAATTCATTTTTTTTTATTTCAATTCATTATTTTCTTTGACTTTTAACTCTAAACGTGATTCCAAAAGAGGGTGGTCAAAGAAAATAACACAGGCTCAATAGGGGTAGCGAAGGCTATAAAGTATTTGGATAGCAGAAAAAGGGACTTCCAGCCTCGAGAACACCAAATATAGTATCCTTTTGCGATCATATCATTGATGAACATGTCTGTCTTCTTACTGTGTCGTGGTCGAAAGACACTTCCCATTCATTGATGTCAAACTTTCCACCAAACTCTAATTGATTCTTCCTCAAACCCGACCTTCACAATGATTTGAAGGTAAGAATCATTAACCTTCACGGGTATGACTATTCTAGTTCCACGTGAATTTTTTTCGAGCTTAATTTCAAGTGTTTCAACTGTTATTCATCCTCAAAAGTGTCTTGTTCTTAGTTATCCAGTTCAAGACCAAATTAGTTTTCTAAGATCTGGCCAAAAATTTCTCATGCATGTCATGTCACTAGAACTAGCGTGAAAAAGAACTATGCACAAAATGGACACAAAATGACTGACGGCTTTTTATTGAATAAAGGATAGCAGGGCCCGATAAAACAAAAAGAAGAAGAAAAGACAACAAAATAAGCTATCATGTCTCCTTAATGGATAAAAGAGGAGTGAATTTCCAGTTACTGAGCCACATCTTACCCACAAATTTGCACATCAGCACTACTACGACATTCAACCCTTTTATTCCTTTTGATTCAGCACTCAAATTTTGACTTTTTTATCAAAACATTCCCAATATTGGCTGTCGGATTTCAGGACTGATGACATGGAAAATTTCAAAGCAACTAATTTACTAGAGGACTTGGAAGAATTCTCATGTCTCCCCATCATCAAATCATCCCGATCAGACCATGTCCTATTGCTCAAATATGGTAAAGTCAACCCCAAATTTGCCTCCATTTTTTATTTTTCACCGCCAACTTGCCTACTTGGCTTTTCGTGACCTTGGATCAACAACAGTGGTGCTTGTTCCATTGGTTGAGAAGATGCTTTTATTTTCGAGGGATCTTGGATTGTTTTGGTGATTTGCCATTGCAAACCACCAAACCAACCACTTTTAACTAGCTTCCATTACAAAACAAAAGCATGTTAGAATGAACACTTTTTTTTTATTCTTTTTTTTTTCTACTTGTTTCTTTTCACTCTTTTTAAAAAAGATATTCGATCGAACCTGATGTGGGTTGCCTATGTATCATGTGTGGACATGAATCAGATCTTGCGTAGTTCGAGAAGATCACGAATAAAGTAAATAAACTAATTTCTTTTTTTTACTCTTTAAGAAATCTAATCGTAAAAGCTCCTAACAAGGAAAATATTTTTGGATTTTGAATTCTTTCTCTCTTTGTTTTATTGGAATTTTGAAAGAATTTTTTGTATTTTGATTTTTTCCCCCTTTTTTTAATGAAATTTCGAAAGAAAAACTTCTAAAAGAGAAAGAACATATTTTGAATTTTTAGTTTTGATTTTTGATTTTTGATTTTCTTTTGGGAGAAAAACTTCTAAAGAAGGAACAAAAAATATTTTTTTATTTTGATTTCATTTTTTATTTTTTTATTTTTTCATTTTCGAATGAAAGACTTTTATAAGAAAGAAAATATTTTTGTGTTAAATATTTTTTTTTCTTTGACATCTTCTAAGGAAACATTTCTAAATAAGGAATTAAAGGAAAATATTTTTGGATTTCTGAAAATTGGGGGCCGGAACCGATGAAGTTTGCCTATGTATCTCACATCAGATGAGAATCAGACCCACGTAGTTCGATCAGAAGCGAAAAATATTTCAAAACATCTTTTGAGTAAAATTTTGACACATTTTGATTTTTTAACACAGGAATTTTATGAGAACTAGGTGAATTTCACTCTCTTATTCTTCTCTCTCTCGATATTTTTTTTCATTTCTTTTCCTATTGTAAAAGTCATTCAACATGCAAGCCGAACAAATAAATGTGCAAGTAAGCACGTAAAATGCATCAGGATAGTCTTTTAATTTGGGTACACCTGTCCTAGACGGACCCAACCCCTGTGTTTAGTCCCCAAAGTCAAATGCACGTAACGCAGACAAACATTCCTACTAGGGATTCGACATGAGGATATGTTCTTCTAAGTTTAAACCTTAAAGATGTGGAGTTCTAAACCTGGCTTACCCGAGCGGACAACTCGAGCGGTGGGAGGGGGCAATGTACTGGGAACAAAAAGGCCATCCAGCTTTGTAACTGATCCGATCCTCGTTCTAAAATTAGGGATATGACATTCTAACAGAAAAGAAGCCACGCCAGCATGCGCTTCCTAGAACATTTAGAAGACTCAGAGATAAGAAGGGTGTCGTAATAGTTTTATATACAGTTCAAACAATATCAAAGTGGTAAAGAGAAGAATTTAGCACATTAGGCTCAAACAAGTAATATCAGACAATCACAAGTAGCCAAGTAACAGTCATCTAAGCTCAAATTCAGAACCCTGAACCATAAGTTCTGGGTTCGTATTCCCCAGCAGAGTCTCTAGAGTTGTCACACCTCCTTTTTATGAAGAATAGGGAGTTTTTTAAATTAAAGTGACATTATTCGACATGGGATTATTTATTTAATTTTTTAGAGTCACCACTTGGAATAATTATTATGGTGTTCCAAGTCACCGGTTTGAAATCCCAAATTGAGTAAATTGGCTCTATTTATGGTCCGCGAATACAGAAAACCGTGTAAGAAATTCTGTTAACCCGGGGAAGAAGGTGTGTGGCACTCTCGAGTTCCGTAGTTTTAGCACGGTCGCTTAACAATTAATACTTAGCCTAATTATCTGATTTATTACTGTTTTAAACCTATTGTGCGTTTTACTTTCGACCGCTTTTAATTATATATTTAACCGCCTTTAGTATTTATGGAATTTATTTGAACAAGTCGTGATGTAACGCAATCATTATTTTTTGTACATATTTCGAATTGCGCCACGTGAAACACACCCGCAATTTACAACATGTTTATTTTTATTATTATTTGGAGTTATGGTCAAGTCGCGTGAAACATGTACTTGAATTGGGGTTACGTATCATGAATATGCCACGAGAACCGTACCCATAGTCACGGCAATTTATTATTAATCGCGCCTAAAGCAACTAGCGATGTATATTATTTGAGATTGTTGTAAGGTCATGCTTTATGCATAAAATTTTATTGGGGAGTAAATAGGCTAGTTGAAAGGATCTATTTTGTCTCAAATCAATCGGAGCCTCAAATTAGACTATTTAAGTTTAGTGACCATGCATACGGTCCAAGTGAGCCTTCTTTATTATACTATTGTTGCCTAATTCCAAAGCTATACATATCATAGAGAATTAGTGAGGCCAATTGCATATGATACAATAAAAAGTCAAAACCAGCAAATATCTACAAGAAAGCTAAAGAAAGAAACTAGCACAATAATTAATTGAAAGAACACATCTAAGACATAAGTAATATTAAAATAATTGAAAAAATGAAATGGACCTTTCATAGTTTTATATGTAACAGAAGCAAACAACACAC
Organism: Nicotiana obtusifolia; assembly: GCA_002018475.1. NCBI lineage: Eukaryota > Viridiplantae > Streptophyta > Magnoliopsida > Solanales > Solanaceae > Nicotiana > Nicotiana obtusifolia. Next base: position 4,642 of record MCJB01051687.1, read on the forward strand.
ATTCAGAAGCATTTAATGAGCTGAAAGCATTTCATAGTATTTAACAAGCTAATAAAGAGCAAGAAGGAATGAGAAGAGACCGAGAAACGGACCTCTGTGAAGTCAGAAATTCGTAAAAAACGAAGCTAGCAGAAATTCAAACAGAAACTCGCCGGAGACCTTAACAACCTTGACGGATTGAGCTCAACATAAGAGAACAACAACAGTTAATGAAGGTGAAGCTGCTATGTTTTATAGTGAAAGAGAACAGGCCGGAGATGGTGAAACTTCGGCGAAACGCCGGCAAGGCGGTGACCTAGCAAAAATAAATTTACATGACTTCAGAACCGGTTTTAGGAGTGGAATGGAGAAGCCACAGCTGCTACGATTTGCTTGATCTGTTGCTGCATTTTCTGCTGTGTTTGGAGAGCTTTTGGGGGTGATTTTGCTGGGTTTCATGGTTGATTTTCGTGGCTTTTAGGGTTGAAGTTTGGGCTGTAATGGAGTGTTTATGGCTGAACTTTGGATAAGAAGGAGGCTGCGGTTTTTGTATCCATTCCTTTTCTAGATCTCTCTTCTCTCCCTAATTTGCTCTCACTCTTCGTCCCTCTGTTTTTTTCCATGTGTGTGTGTGTTATACAGAGAGGTAAAAGATAAAATTCTTGGGGAGCAAGTAAAACTGGTCATGTGAGGAAAGTGTGACAAAAAAATGTGACGTGGGGGAATCAAAAGGGAATGTGCATGTGATTTTTTTGTAAAAAGAATCCAATGTGTAGAGTGTGTGAATTAATGGAAAATTGCCAAGAAAGTGACATGTGAATTTGTTGCCAAAAGATAGGAAAGAATCTTTGCTATGTGGCACTTTTACATTTCTTCTTTTTTGTCTTTTCTTTAAAGATAATCTAAAATTAAAATATTATACTATTATCTAAACTAGAAAAATATAATAAACTACTAAGAGAAGTTATAACATTACTAGTGTTACAAATTAAAGGAAAAACGTATCTTTTGTAAATTTTATTTTCTATTGCAAATGAAATACATCTAATATCTAAAAGTGTAATTCTTTTTATAGTTTTAATTTATTAAATAAAACCTACTAAAAATTGAAATAAAGGCTAAAATATCAAGATTAAACTTAGCAAATATTTACATACTAAAAGATGATGAAAAATTTAAATATAGTAAAAAATTAGGTGCTCACACACACACACATATAAAATAAAATATTTACATATAATTTAATGACACTAAGAAAATACCAGAGCTTATTCAAATTCTAATTAAAGGAAATCATTTATTTTTGTAAATTTTCTTTTTATGTTTACAAATAGAAATAAAATTTGTACTAAGAATATATGGATATTTTTGTAGATTTTTTTAAAAAATAAAATCTATTTAGAGTAAGATAAAAGTTTAAAATATTAAGATTAGACCTGAAATAAATATTTACACTAAAATATTATAGAATTTTGGTGTGGTTAAAAATTAGGTGTTCACAGCGCCGAGGGACAAACGGCCCCGGTAGTTTGGAGGATTCAGTGGAGCTCCACCTGGGGCAGAGGTTAGTTCATGAGGGGTCAGCCCAACAGTCCCATGTAGTTAGCATCACCTCCTGTTCGGAGTGTTCCAGCATGACCCTACTTCAGTGCCATTCCATAAAGTACTTATCGCGCCACTTATTCAGGGTTCCTCCAGTGGGTATTCAGGCCATCAGGGTCAGACGTTAGGTCAATAGTCCACCGTTCCGAGGGGTTGTGTTGAATGCTAGGATTTTGGCCACGTGAAGAGGTTTTGTCCTAGACTTCGGGATAAGGCTGAGTAGCAGGACTATCGGCCCATGCTTACCGCACCAGCTACCACCCCGCCCGCCCGTCCGTCCAGAGGTGGAGGACAGGTGGGTAGATTCGTCCTAGAGGTGGAGGCCAGTCAGGAGACGCTCTGGCTAGATTCTATGCTATCTCCGCCAGGCCAGAGGCAATCGCCTATGATGCAATGATCACAAGTACTATTTCTGTCTGCCATAAGGCTGCCTCTGTATTATTTGATCCAAGGTCTACTTACTCATATGTTTCTTCTCTATTTGCTCCTTATATGGATGTGTCCCGTGAGTCCTTGGGCGTTCCTGTATATGTGCCCCCCCAGTGGGTGATTCTATTGTTGTGGATCGGGTCTACCGGTCCTGTGTGGTGACTTTATATAGATATGAGACCCGAGCAGATCTTCTATTACTCGATATGGTTGATTTCGAAGTTATCTTGGGCATGGACTGGTTGTCCCCGTGCCATGGAATTCTTGATTGCTATGCCAAGAATGTTACCTTGGCAATGCCCGAGTTGCTTAGATTACAGTGGAGGGGTTTGTCTGTTAGTACCTCCAGCCGGGTTATTTCTTTCTTGAAGGCTCGACATATGGTCGAGAAGGGTTGTTTGGCCTACTTAGCCTTTGTTCGGGATACTACTGCAGAGACTCCTGTGTTAGATTCAGTGCCGGTGGTACGAGAGTTTTCTGATGTATTTTCTGCTGATATACCTGGTATGCCACCGGATCGGGATATTAATTTTAGCATTGATTTGGTGCCAGAAACCCATCCTATTTTTACTTCGCCTTATTGTATGGATCACAAGGAAGTGAGAGAGTTGAAGGAGCAGCTTCAGGAGTTGCTTAAGAAGGGGTTCATTAGACCTAGTGTGTTGACTTGGGGCGCATTGATGTTGTTTGTGAAGAAGAAGGATCGGAGTATGCCGATGTGTATTGATTACCGCCAGTTGAACAAACCCGTTGCAGCGCATTGATGATTTGTTTGACCAGTTGTAGGGTGCCATGGTGTTCTCTAAGATTGACTTGAGATCTGGGTATCATTAGTTGAAGATTCGTGCTTCGAATATTCCGAAGATGGCTTTTCGGACTAGATATGGGCATTATGAGTTTTTAGTGATGTCCTTCAGCTTGACTAATGCCCCGATAACGTTTATGGATTTGATGAACCGAGTGTTCAGGCCGTATATTGATTCCTTTGTCATTATCTTCATTGATGACATATTGATCTACTCACGTAGTATGGAGGAGCACGAGCAGCATTTGAGGTTAGTGCTTTAGACCTTGCGGGTACAGAAGCTTTATGCTAAGTTCTCCAAGTGCGAGTTCTGGTTGGATTCCGTGGCTTTCCTGGGGCATGCTCTATCAGGTGAGGGTATTAAGGTGGATCCGAGGAAGATTGAGGCAGTCCAGGGTTGGCCTCATCCTACCACAGCGACTGAGATCAAGAGTTTCTTGGGATTAGCAGGTTATTATCGTCAGTTCGTGGAGGGATTCTCGTCCACGAACTTGACTAGATTGACCCAGAAGGCTGCTCCGTTCAGATGGTCCGATGATTGTGAGGCAAGCTTTCAGAAGCTCAAGACCGCTTTGACTACAACACTAGTGTTAGCGTTGCCCTCCATTCGGGGTTGTATGATAAGTGGGGTTTTTGACTACTTCTTAGCGCCTTTTAGCTTTTGTTTTTGTCTAAAAAGCATTGAATTGTGTTCCCGAAACTGATGAAATGTGCAAAATTGCAGGAATTTTGGCAGTTGGACCCCCGAGATGAAATCAAACTCAAAAAGGAGTAATTTAAACACAAGGCAATAAAGGCACAGAAGCTTATAAAGTGCAGACCGCAGAATTCCATCTATGGCCGCAAACAACGAAGAAATCCCATCAGACTTTCTAGCAAACTTCAGAGGGTGTGCAAATTTCCAAGTTCCAAGTCCCTCAGAATTGCAGACTGCACAAGAATTGTACGGTCGCAGAATAGTGCCTTGCGGCTGCAGAAGTAAAGGTGCGGAATGCAGAAGAAAAGGTTGCGGCCGCAGTGCTAAATCTGCCGACCACAGAAATGTTGCCTCGCGACCACAGTTAGGAATTCTGCGCTCGCAGAATCCAAGTTCCTGCAAGATAAAGAATTGTGCGGACCGCACATGGAATTTTGCGGCTGAAAACCTCCCAAAGGGCATTTTTGTCCGAAATTTTCCTCATTGTATAAATAGACGAGTTTCACAAAATTAGGTCAAGTTTTGACATCCTGTAGCCGTTTTTCTTTGCCTCTTTTGGAAGTTTTCTATATTTTGGTTTATTTTAATATAGATTTTATTATTTTAACTTTACATTATGAGTTTAATTAGTATTTCTTCTCTTTCTTCAATTTCAAGCATGAGAGCTAGATTTTTACTAGGGTTGTGACCCAACCCTAGTGTGTTCACTTTATGGGTAATTAAATTAGTGCTTGTTTATGATTGCGTGTTTATTATTTAGCTTAGTTCATGCTTTAATTTGTGGGATTAATGGTTGCAAACATTAGTTCATGCCTATTTGACTTAGTCTCTACTTGAGAAAGAGAGACTTAGTCTAGGAAAACTTGGCTAACACGGAATTGGGTCAATCGAGAGATTGATTAATCCAATTAAAGGGTTCAACCAAGAGAAGTAATAACCTGGCTTGGACTTTTATCAACTGTACTGTGTGATACCCATTTGGTCTTGAGAAAGCCAAATAGGGCAAAATCATTTTCTGACCGAGAGGTATTGAGTTGGTAATTGAGAGTTGATAGCTATAATACACCCCGATCAACAAAACAAGCATTAAGGTTTTTATCCCATTAGATAAACGCTTAGGTAATGGTCACATTCCTAGGCTTTTATCTATTTGAAAAACATCAAAAATAATTATCTTAGTCTTATTTCTCTATTTTGCAATCTTTAGTTTTAAAATAGAAATAGAAACAACACCCTTTCTTGTGGAATTGCAAATTATGATAATTCAGTTTCACACATTAGAATATATTCTCCTAACTCCCATCTATCTCCCTGTGGATTCGATCCCGACTCTTTATTGGGTTGCTATAATTGCAATCGACCATTTCATACCTTGTTTTGTGGTGTGCAATTGAGCGCGATAGTCAATTTTTTGCACCGTTGCCGGGAGTTAAAAAAAATGTTAGCTATATATTTGGGTGTGTTTTTGAAATATCTTCTTTTCCTTCTGCGTTACGAATGTGTTGGGAAATTGTAGGTGCAACCATGACAAATAATGATCTCGGAAATATTTCTTTGGGGGATGTGGACATTGACGATGATCAAGTGGATGATGTTCCTCTTGAAATTAAATGTGCATGTTCCATCCCCACCTCCACCATGAGCGGCTCCACACTGGGTGTTGCCCAATGAAGGATATGCAAGCGCAATAATTCCTCGCCGTATTAGGGCGGGCAACTTTCAAATAACCAAACATTTGAAGGGGTTTGTGGACACGTGTTGGGGGAGTAAACAAACAAATGTCTCTGAGGACGCTTTGAGATTAAGGCTTTTTCCCTTCTCTTTACAAGGGAAAGCTTTAGATTGGTTGGAATATTTGCCGAACCATTCCATTCACACTTAAGATGAATCGACGTTATTTCTAAGTACTTATCTCCAGGGCACATGGCTATACTTAGAGATGAGATTCTAGCATTCAAGCAAGAACCCAACACGAGATATGGGAGCGATATAGAACAATGGTTAAAGAATGTCCTAACAACAATATGACGGAGAACATCATTCAACAAACTTTATATTGTGGGATCAACACAACCAACCAATGTGTAGGGAATCAACTTGCCGGTGGGAACTTCATGACTAGGCCTTATGCCGAGGCATGTGAGATCTTAGAAGAAATGGCGGACACATCCTTGGGATGGCAATCTCGGGCTAATGTCCCATAAGGTGATCCCAACGTGATTCACCTCCACAAAGAGTTGCATGACCATGGGAAAGCCATAGCCGAGTTGATTACCACCATGACTCAACTAGCAAAGGCTCAACTTCAACAAGTGTAAAATCCTAGGAAAATGCTGATTCCGATGCTCAAATTGCCTCCCACAACACATCCATCCACAACTTAGAAGTGCAAATGGGAAAAATCTCTCAAGCTCTAAATTCTCGTCCTAAGGGGGCTCTACCAAGTGACACGGTGGTGAACCCAAAGGGTGGGAACAACACGGGGAATGCCATGGCCGTTACTACAAGAAGTGGAAAAGGTGGGAATGTAACCACCTCAAGTAAAAGGCAACTTGTGGATGATGAGCAAGTGGTACAAGAAGAAGAGATCCTGAACACTATGGTGCAAGCACATGATGAAGTGCGGATTGATATTGATGATAATGTGGAAGCGACTCAAGAGGAAGCGAACCCGTCTAAGGATCACGTTATTGACACACCGGAACCGGTAGTTTAAAAGGCTAAGGCACCATTGCCTAAGCCTTCTCCTCCATATCCTCAAAGGCTTGCCAAGAAAAATGGCGAGAATCATTCAAAAAGTTCATTGACATGATGAAGAGTCTCTCGATCAATGTGCCATTAGTTGAAGCTTTGGAACAAATGCCCGGTTATGCATAGTTTATGAAGGATTTGGTGACAAAGAAGCGGCCGATGAATTTGAAAACTATCAAAGTCACTCATCAAGTGAGTGAAATTGTGCATTCAATGGCTCCTAAATTGGTAGATCCCGGCGCTTTCACAATCCCTTGTACCATTGGAAGTGTCGAGTTTGCTAAAGCTCTTTGTGATCTTGGGGCAAGTATCAATTTGATTCCCTATTCGGTTTTCAAGACTTTGGGAATCGGGCAACCCAGACCCACATCTATGATATTACAAATGGCCGATCGTACCATGAAGAGACCGTTGGGAGTGATTGAAGATGTATTGGTTCGTGTTGATAAATTCATTCTTCCGGCAGATTTTGTCATTCTTGATTGTGAAGTGGACTATGAGGTGCCGATTATTCTTGGAAGACCTTTCCTTGCTATGGGGAAGGCTTTTGTTGATGTGAAAGATGGAGAACTCACTTTCCGGGTGGGTGATGAAAAAGTGGTATTTCACGTGTGCAAATCTATGCGGCAACCTAATAGCAACGAAGTGTGTTCTTTTGTGGACTTGGTGATCGATGTGATTGTTGATGATACAAGTATCACGATCAATGTGGGTGATATGTTGGAGGCCTTCTTGCTCAACTTTGATGATCACAAGATGGATGGCTTCATGGAACGCGTGAATTCTTTGCAAGGAATGGGGTCGTACAACTATGCACCCCGAAAACTCTCCTTGGAACTTGAAAATAGGAAAACTCCTCCTACAAAGCCTTCAATTGAAGAGCCTCCGACCTTGGAGTTGAATCCATTGCCTCCACATCTTCGATATGAATTTCTTGGCCCTTGTTCTACTTTACCGGTTATTCTTTCCTCTTGTTTGACTAACGTGCAGGTTGACTCTACATTGGCGGTGCTACATAAGAGGAGGAAGGCTATTGGATGGACATTGGCGGATATTCGAGAAATAAGCCTCGCATTTTGCATGCACAAGATCAACTTGGAGGAAGACGCCAAAACATCTATTGAACATCAAAGGAGACTTAATAAGGCTATGCAAAAAGAGGTCAAAAAGGAGATTATCATGTGGTCGGATGCTGAGGTTGTCTATCCCATTTCTGATAGTTCGTGGACTTTTCCGGTGCAATGTGTACCAAAGAAGGGCGGCATGACGGTGGTCACCAATCATAAGAATGATTTGATTCCCACAAGAACAGTGACCGGGTGGAGAGTGTGTATGGACTATCGCAAGCTTAACAAAGTCATAAGTAAGGATCATTTTTGACTTCCCTTCCTTGACCAAATGCTTGATAGGTTGGTCGGACGTGCTTTCTATTGCTTTCTAGATGGATATTCGGGCTACAACAAAATCCTTATTGCTCTAGAAGATCAAGAGAAAACAACTTTTACATGTCTCTATGGTACTCTCGCATTCAAGCGGATGCCATTTGGTTTATGTAATGCACCGGCGACTTTTCAAAGGTGTATGATGGCTATCTTCATGGACATGGTGGAGGACTACCTAGAATTTTTCATGGATGACTTCACGGTGGTTGGGGATTCCTTTGATGATTGCTTGGCAAATTTGGATAAAGTATTGGCAAGATGTGAAGAAATGAATGTAGTGCTAAATTGGGAGAAGTGTCATTTCATGGTCGAGGAAGGCATTGTCCTTGGCCACAAGATCTCAAAGAATGGCATTGGAGTTGACAAGGCAAATATTGAGGTGATTTCTAAACTTCCACTCCTACTTCGGTGAAAGGCGTGAGGAGTTTCTTATGCCACACGGGGTTTTACCGGCATTTCATCAAGGATTTCTCTAAAGTGGTGAACCCGTTGTGCAAGCTTTCAGAGAAAGATGCCAAGTTTCACTTCAATGATATTGCATGAGGGCCTTTGAATTGTCAAAGTTCAAGTTGACAACCACTCCCATTATCATCGCTCCTAATTGGAGTATCTCTTTTGAGCTCATGTGCGATGCTAATGACGTAGCGGTTGGAGCTGTTTTCGGGCAATGAATCAACAAGATTTTTCATCCGGTCTACTATGCTAGTAAGACCATGAATGGTGCCCAAGTCAACTACACCATTACAGAGAAGGAGATCCTTGTCATTGTGTTCGCAATTAAGAAGTTCCGCCCGTACTTGATGGGTGTGAAAGTTATTGTCCACACAGATCATTCGGCACTTTGCTATCTTATGATCAAGAAAGTTTCCAAAGCTCGGTTGATGATATGGGTGCTTTTTTTGCAAGAGTTTGATATTGACATCCAAGATCGAAGAGGGAGTGAAAATCAAGTGGCGGACCACTTGTCTCGTTTGGAGGAGGAGGGGAGGCCGCATGATGGCCTTGAAATCAATGATTTCTTCCCTGATGAGCAACTCTTGGCTATTTCAATGAAGGAGGTTCCATGGTTCGCGGATCTAGCAAATTTTCTTGTGTGTGGAATTATCCCGGATGAGTTCTCTTCAAACCAAAGGAAGAAGCTTACACAGGATTGTCAAGATTATAATTGGGATGAGCCATACCTTTTCTGAATTTGTACGAATGGGGTAATTAGAAGATATTTACCGGAAGAAAAAAGCAAAGTGATATTATTGGGGCTTGTCATTCTCGCCATATGGTGGTCACCATGGTTGAGCAGGAACGGCGGCCAAAGTGCTAAGTTGCGATTTCTATTGGCCCACTCTTTACAAAGAAGCAAGTGATATAGTGAAAAGATGTGATGAATGTCAAAGGGCCGGTGGAATCTCGAAGAAGAATGAAATTCCTCTCACTACTATTTTAGAGATTGCTATCTTTGATGTATGGGGTATTGACTCCATGGGTCCTTTCGTGAGTTCTTGTGGAAATACCTACATCTTGGTCGCAGTTGATTATGTGTCTAAATGGGTTGAGGCAATTGCTCTGCCCAACAATGAAGCGAGAAGTGTGGTGGCATTTCTTAAAGAGGAATATTTTCACAAGGTTTGGTACTCCGTAGGCTATCATAAGCAATGGGGGTCGCATTTTTGCAACAACGCTTTTGATACTTTATTTAGTTAGTATGGTGTTACTCATAAAGTTACGACGCTCTATCATCCACAAGTTAGCAGTTAAGTGGAAGTCTCCAACCGGGAAATAAAGAGTATATTGTCCAAAACAATGAATGCTAACCGGACGGATTGGTCCAAGAAGCTCGATGATGCATTATGGGTTATCGGACAGCTTACAAAACACCAATTGGAATGTCTTCATACCAGTTGGTGTTCGGAAAAGCTTGTCATTTTACGGTGGAACTTGAGCACAAAGCTATATGGGCTCTAAAAAAGTTGAATCTTGATTGGGATGCAGCCGCTAACTTGAGAGTTGCACAATTGAATGAATTGGATGAGTTCTGATACCATGCCTATGCAAGTTCACCCTTGTACAAATAAAAGATGATATATCTGCATGACAAATACATTTGGAACAAAGAGTTAAAGGTAGGCGATCTTGTTTTGTTGTTTAACTCACGGTTGAGGATGTTTCCCGGAAAGCTAAAGTCTAAACGGAGTGCTCCCTTTGAAATTGTGGGTGTGACGCCTTTTGGTGCATTGGACTTGAAGAAAAAAAATAATGAGGTATTCCGAGTCAATGGTCACCGGGTGAAGCACTATTTGGGAAAAGTTGGTGATGGCCACGTTATGGCAATGATTCATTTCAAATGATGGTAATCTGCGTCGTGCCACGACGTTAAATCTGGCGCTTCTAACCTGTGGTTCTTTTTCTTTTCTTTTCTTCTTTTGTAATTAGATGTTATTTTTGTGCTAACTGGATTTGCAGTGTGTTGCAGGGATGAGTGTACTTTACAAGAATTGTGCCCAAAAAATTGGTTAAGTGTGGAAAGAATTAAAGACTGCAATTGTATTGTGCGGACCGCACAATTATGGTTGCTACAGCAAAAGGTGCTCTGCGGCCGCACAATTACATTGCGGTCCGCACAAACTGAAGGTGGAAAATGACAGCTCTCTGAAGTTGGTCAGTTAGAAAAATGCACAATCTGCGGCTGCTAAACAAATCTTGCGGTCCGCAACAAAATCTCCGACCGCACACCAAATTCTGCGGACCGCAAAATGCAAGGGCAACTGGACCTCGGGTAACAGAGTGTGGAACGCAATTTGGAATTATGCGGCCGCACTCACGTCTCTTTCCCCTGGCAGAAACCGTTGGGTATAAATAGAGAGGCTAGGGCACTGTTCCCCTTTTTCCTCTCTGAGCTCACAAATTGCACCAACTTGAAATTTCCTGTTAAATTATCTGCTCACAAGCCTTGCAACTGTTGATCACTCATCTCTTGCACTCATTCACATTTGATATGCTTGATCATCTTGTTAATTTCTTTTAATTTTTAGATTTTAGTGAAAATTTAGACCATTTGTTTCTTGAATCTATTTGAGCAACCATGTGGGATAAATATGTAGTGGGTAGACTGGAACAATGCTCTAAGGGAATGGGTAAATTGATTTTCATGCTTAGATGTTGTTTCCATGTCAAAATTGTGCAAACTTTTCAGGCCCTAGTAAAAATGACCTTCTGTTCGTAATTGGTTAGAATCTGCGGCCGCACAAGAAATTGTGCGGTTCGCAGAAGTTAAAGTCTAAGGTACTTTAGTAAGACATGGTTCTGCGGCCGCGATGAAAAGTGTGCAGACCGCACAAATCCCATTGTAGCCGCAGAACAACTTAATTCCTGTGATCTGAGAGTTGTCAAATTGGTGACTCTCAAGTGCCGCAAGACAATTTGTACGGACCGCAGAAAACTGGTTGCGGCCGCAAAATAGTCAATTCTCTATTATCAGAGAGTTGGCATGTTGGTGGTATCTGAATTGCGGTCGCAATGAGAAACATGCGGACTGCAATCCAATTTTGTTGCTGCAAAGGAAAATTGTGCGGTCTGCAAGTCCCATTCTGCGGCCGCAATGAAATTGTGCGGACCGCAAGTCCCTACCTTGCAAACATGATTCAACTGTGTTCCTCACTGTATCTTATGGTGTGTCTTTACATTCATTGTATGTCTGAATTTGAATTGCATCCAACAATCGCCTTTGCTTGCTACAGAATAAGGTATCTAGAGGCGGAGGCGACACTTCAAAAGGAATGGGTGACCCTTCTCGAGGACGAGGGAAGAGACCCTTACCTACTGCCCAACAGCTTGAAATTAAAAAGAAGATAGCAGTCGGTAGAGGGAGAGGTGTAGACCTTTCTGAGACCAGTTCTTATGCCCCATCTAGGGAAGCATTAGAGGGCAACTCAGCCTCTGTACATGAGCAGCCGGCTGTCCAGTCAAGAATGCTAGAGAGGTATCAGCTCAGGGATGAGTCATCCACATTACACAGCACTTTTGAGGGTTCGGAGAGTGCTATTCAAGCTTTTGAGCCATCTACTAAACCTGTCCCCTAGGCACCAGAGACATCTGTTCTGGACATCCCCGCTAATGGCAGAGGGGGAGATGCTATAGTTGCCATCCTTGAGCAGTCGAAGAAGAAAGAGGTGTGGGAGGACCGGTTTGTAAGTTTGGCTGCTTTCTCCAGCTTCCTTGATTGGTGGCCAGTGAGGTTGCTCACTCTTGACAATTTCAGTTGAAAGATTTAGAAAAGTATAACCCTGCAGTTTTGAGGCAATTTCGGGAAGGCAAAGGGTGGATGTGGTTTACCTAGAGAGTGGTGGATGCGAAAGAGTACCTTGTCCGGAAATTCTACACCAATATGGCGCATATCAAGAAAGGGACAAAGGTAACTAAAGTAAGGAACCTCAAGGTGCAATTTGATTAGCACGCATTAAACACTTACTTGGGGTTTGATGATGTCGAGCCCACAGAGTGCTTAGAGAAATGTGCACTTGGGGAGGCAGCCCTTCCTTGGCTAGCTGAGATTTTAGCAGCTCTTGGACCACCACCACCATGGATCACAGCAAGGGTTTCTATTCATAGGAGTACCCTGAGCTTTGAGGCAAAGGGGTGGCAAACCTTCGTATGCAGCGGACTAGACCCGTGCCAGAATGAGACATATCTTCCTATCTCGTGGGCAGTTCTAGTGGCTTCCATCATGGCCCGGTACCCCATCAATGTGAGTGTTGTGATGTCGGCCAATATCTTTGTGGTTGTTCGGCAAGTTGACACATCCTACCCGTTTCCCAACACCATTAAAGAGTATCTCACAGATGCAAGGGTCGAACCGAGGGACTTTGACACAAAGGTGCGGCCGAAGAAGCCCTTCTCATGGTACTCACTGATGGATGCACACAACCCTAAGAAAAAGGGTCAGCCGTCTACCACCACATGCATGCCTGATGAGCCACCAATGGTAGTTGCAGAGGCAGTTGATATTCCATCCACTTTAGCCGAGCCTTCATCTAGTGCTACAGCCATGCCTCCACCACCATTCTCAGTTCCCACAGCTGTTCTTGCCACAGGTTCCACCTTGGCTTTGAAGTCGGTGCCCATGCCTACTGCTCCATTTTCTGTGCTGCGAGTCTCCCAAACATTGGCGAGCCTCAACAACTGGATGGAGACAGCCACTAAAAAGCTTTCTGACTTATCCAGTACTATTGCAGCACAATCCTCTATGCCGACACCTTAGATGCCCCCATCAGTGGAAGACACTTTGAAGAAGCTCCTGGACAACCAGAACACTATCATGGCTACATTGGTACAGCATGGGTCAGTGATCGAAGAGCTGAGAAATAAAGTTAAGAAAGAAAGTCCCAGGCCTCCAAGAACTCAGTGGACAAGCTCCGGAGACAGGTCACTAAGCTTGCGGCAGCCAGAGATATTCAGTTTGATATGCTGATCGACCCACACCATCCAGACCCAAATCTTACAGCACCTACAACACTAGCTGGCCAGTCTGAGGAGCCAAACTTTGCTGTTGACACTGTTGAGGCAGTGCATCAGATGTTCACCAACCCAGTCACTCCCAGAGTGGAGGATGATAAGATCCAATTGGAGGAGACCGAGGGTGGTGATGTTGCTATGGACACAAAGATGGCCAAGGAGCCATAGGGAGTTTTCTTCACTCTTACCCTTCCTTTGCTCTTATTTTGGTAAGCATTGGGGATAATGCTTATTTTTATTCGGGGGTGGAGCTTATTTGATTATATTTGATGATTCTGAGACAACTGGTTTGTTATAACTTGATAATATTTTCTTCTCTTTCCTTATTCTGTATATTCTATCTTCTTCTCTCATTGTGTATATATCTTATCATTCTCCCTCATTATGTATATTCGTTATGCTTTTGATAGTTTTTGTTTTGTAGATTCTTTATAATTGTTTCCTTATTAGTTAAATGTTTAAATGAGTAGCTTCTAGCTTCTTTTTGAATTAGTAGTTTCTTTTTGAATGAGTAGCTCCTTCTTGATTTAGTAGCTTCTTTTTATGTTTTTGTAGACAATAAGCCTTTAGTTTTCTTAATGCCACGGTTCTTCCCAAATGTAGTTTTTGTGTGAACCGGGTGACTCTTCCCAACGATGGTGGAATGACAACCTTCTTAAGGGATGAAGTCATTTTGGTGTTTAGGTAATAATAGTAGTATTAATAAATAAAAAGACCTAATTAAGTCATGCTCGAAGAGTCAAACATGCTTCACTTGGACACACTTAACTACGTGGTTATGGTTAGAAACAAGGTTTTTGGAAAGAAATAGCTCTAGTTAGTGACTTTGTGACTCTTATGTTGACTTAGGAAATTATCGAGTAGTTTAATCGAATCATAGTGATTTTTCATTGCCTACCTTGAAATTTTTCAAGGTAGGCAATTATCGAGTGGTTTAATCTTGAATGTGGTCGTTGTGGGCCCTCGACTCTATCCACTTTAACAATCCAGTTGCGTGAGGGGTGAGGGAGAATGAATTTTTCATTGCCTACCTTGAATTTTTCATTGCCTACCAATGTTGTTATCCCTAGTCAACCTATTTGAGCCTCGAGCCTTTCTCATTTGATAACCATGTTACAAGCCTTTACCCGTTTTGTCATGACCCTCTCTTGGCACCCAAGCTTTCCTTAACACTCTTGTGAAACAATTGACTGAAAATGTAAGTTTGGGGGAGAGATGAGAAACTTGAAAGAGGTATAAAGGCGTTAAAAGAAAAGAGAAAAGAAATGATGAGAAGGAAAGGCAAGAAAAAGAAAAGAACAAAAAGAAAAATGCAAAAAAAAAGTGAATAAGTGGAAGAGTTGAAGGGATTCAAAGAAAGGTAATGATCCAAAACATGGAGAAACCAAAGAGGAAGAAAATGAATGTCATGATCAAGAAAGAGTGATGTTAAGTCTCTCTAGTTCCTCAAGAAAAAGAAAGTGCCTCAAAGTATTGGCAAAGCATGAGCCAAGAAAAAAAATGGAGTGCTTAAGGAAAGGTGAACCCACTCAACAATAGTGTATCCAACATTAGTCCAAAAGCCTTCATTACATCCCAAAAAAGCCCTACTTGATTTCAAGCTGAGTGAGCTTACATTAGAGGCCATCTACATGAGGGGCAAGCCTATAGTACTTGAAGCCGTACTTGCTTCTCTTGAGAGAGATGAGTGAACCTTCCACAAATCTTTGGATTGAGTGCTAAAATTCTTAAGTAAGCTAGGCAAACAGAGAGTAGAGGAGGAGGAGTTTGGGATCCACAATGACCTACTAGAGAGAGTGAGCTTCCTTGATGAATAAAGTCAACTCTTGATGCTCAAGTGCACATTAGAACTATATGCGCATAAATGCTTAACTTGTCGTCTTGTTGATAATACATAAGTAGTATGGTTAACTGTTGGTCAACTGATGTGTGAATAGCGCACTTTTGACTGGCTGAAATGACCCTTAACTTGTGGAGGTGGGAACTATTTTGTTTGCTTGAGGACAAGCAAAGACTTATGTTTAGGGGAGTTGATAAGTGGGGTTTTTGACTACTTATTTGCGCCTTTTATCTTTTGTTTTAGTCTAAAAGCGTTGAACTGTGTTCCGGCAACTGGTGAAATGTGCAAAATTGCAGGAATGTTTGCAGTTGGACTCCCGAGATGAGATCTGACTCAAAAGGGAGCAATCTAAACACAAGGCAATAAAAGGCACAGAAGCTTACAAAGTGCGGACCGCAAAATTCCATCTGCATCCATAAACAACGAAAGAAATCCCAGCAGACTTTCTAGCAAATTGCGGACCGCACAAGAACTGTGCGGCCACAAAAGAAGAGCTTGAGATCAACTTCAGAGGGTATGCAAATTTTCATGTTCCAAGCCCCTCAGAATGCGGACCGCATAAGAATTGTGCGGCCACACAAGAAGTGCGTTGGGACCGCAGAAGAAAAAGTTGCGGCCGCAGTGCTAAATTTGCGACCGCAAAAATATTGCCGCGTAGCCGCACTTTAGAATTGTGCGGCCGCAGAATCCCAGTTCCTGCAAGATGAAGAATTTTGCGGACCGCACATGGAAATATGCGGCCGCAGAACTTTCTGAAGGGCATTTTTGTCCGAAATTTCCAGCCTTGTATAAATAGACGAGTTTCACAAAATTAGATCAAGTTTTGACATCCTGTAGCCATTTTTCTTTGCCTCTTTTGGAAGTTTTCTATATTTTGGTTTATTTTAATATAGATTTTATCATTTTAACTTTATATTATGAGTTTAATTAGTATTTCTTTTTCTCTTTCTTCAATTTCAAGCATGAGTAGCTAGATTTTTACTTGGGTTGTGACCTAATCCTAGTGTGTTTACCTTATGAGTAATTAAATTAGTTCTATGATTGCATGATTATTATTTAGCTTAGTTCATGCTTTAATTTGTGGGATTAATGGTTGCAAACATTAGTTCATGCCTATTTGATAAAGTCTCTACTTGAGAAAGAGAGACTTAGTCTAGGAAACTTAGCTAACAAGGAATTAGGTCAATCGAGAGATTGATTAACCCAATTAAAGGGTTCAACCTAGAGAAGTAATAACCCGACTTGAGATTTTATCATCTGTACTGTGTGATACCCATTTGGTCTTGAGAAATCCAAATAGGGCAAAACCATTCTCCGGCCGAGAAGTATTGAGTGGGTAATTGGGAGTTGATAGCTATAATACACCTCGATCAACAAAACAAGCATTAAGGTTTTTATCCCATTAGATAAACACCTAGGTAATGGTCACATCCCTAGGCTTTTACCTATTTCAAAAACATCAAAAACAATTATCTTAGTCTTATTTCTCTGTTTTGCAATCTTTAGTTTTAAAATAGAAATAGAAACAACACCTTTTCTTGTGGATGGAAAATAATGATAATTCAATTTCACGCATTAGAATATATACTCCTAACTCCCATCTAGCTCCCTTTTGATTCGATCCCTACTCTTCGTTAGGTTACTACAATTGCAATCGGCCGTTTCATACCTTGCTTTGAGGTGTGCAATTGAGCGCGATAGTCAATGTACACCGTGTATTGCTGCGCTTCACGTGTTGGCTTGGATTTTTTATTGATGTAGGAGGCGCGAGTTATTGCATATGCATCACCTCAGCTGAAGCCCCAGGAGAAGAATTACCCTGTGCATGATTTGGAGTTGGCTGCGATAGTTCTTGCTCTCAAAATCTGGAGGCATTATCTCTATAGGGTTTCCTACGAGGTTTACACCGATCACAGCAACTTGTAGCATTTGTTTAGATAGAGGGACCTTAATTTGAGGCAGTGCAGGTGGCTCGAGTTACTGAAGGACTATGATATTACCATCCTTTACCATCCGTATAAGGAGAATGTGGTTGCGGATGCCTTGAGCAGAAAGTCCAAGAGTATGGGTAGTTTGGCATTCATTTCGGTAGAGGAGAGACCATTGGCTTTGTACATTCAGTCCTTAGCTAACAAACTTGTGATGTTGGATATTTCAGAGTCTAGTCGAGTTCTTGCATGTGTTGTGGCTAAGCCTTCATTGCTGGAGTAGATCAAGGCTCGTCAGTACGATGATCTGCACTTGTTGGTGCTTAGAGAGACGGTACTACAGGGTGGTTCTAAGGAGGTTACTATCGGCGAGGATGGCATTCTGCGACTCCAGGGTTGCCTATGTGTTCCTAATGTTGATGGCTTAAGGGAGAAAATACTGGAAGAGGTGCACAATTCTCGGTATTCTATTCATCCAGGTGCTACGAAGATGTATCGTGATTTGAGGCAGCATTATTAGTGGCGACGGAGGAAGAAGGACATAGTTAAGTATTTAGCGAGATGTCTAAATTGATAACATGTCAAATATGAGCACTAGAGGCCAGGTGACCTACTCCAGCATATGGTTATACCATAATGGAAGTGGGAGCGCATCACTATGGACTTCGTTGTCGGGTTGCCGCGGACGTTGAGGAAGTTTGATGCCATTTGGGTTATTGTCGATAGGTTGACCAAGTCGGCACATTTATTCCCGTGGTGACTACTTGCTCTTCAGAGAGGTTAGCCTAGATTAACATCCAGAAGATTGTTCGGTTGCATGGTGTGCCTGTTTCCATCATATCAGATAGAGTCGCTCAGTTCACTTCACATTTCTGGAGAGCAGTACAGAGTGAGTTGGGTACCCGAGTAGAGCACAACACAACCTTTCATCCATAGACCGACGAGCAGTCAGAGCAGACAATTCAGATTCTGGAGGATTTGTTCAGAGCATGCATCATTGACTTCGGAGGGCAGTGGGATAGATTCTTTCCCTTGACCGAGTTTTCTTACAATAATAGTTATCAGACTAGTATCAAGATGGCTCCATATGAGGCTATATATGGTTGGCGATGTCGTTCGCCCATCGGATGGTTTGAGCCCGGCGAGGCTAAGTTATATGGCACTAATTTAGTGAGGGATGCCTTGGAGAAGGTAAAGTTGATTCAGGAGCAGCTTCGCACATCATAGTCCAGACAGAAGAGGTACGCGGATCAGAAGGAGAGTGACTTATCATTTATGGTGGGCGAGAAGATTCTCTTGAAAGTCTCGCCGATAAAGGGCATCATGAGGTTCGGGAAGAAGAGCAAGCTGAGCCCAAGGTTTATTGGCCCATTTGAGGTGCTGAGGCGAGTTGGGGAGGTTGCTTTTGAGCTTAGTTTGCCTCCCAATCTATCGGGAGTTCATCCGGTCTTCCATGTGTTTGTGCTCTGGAGGTACCATGCCGATAGGTCGCACGTGTTAGATTACATCACGCTTCAGCTAGATGAGAGCCTGGGTTATAAGGAGGAGCCAGTTGCCATTGTTGACAAGCAAGTTTGCCAGTTGAGGTCCAAGAAGATTTCTGCGATGAAGGCCCAATAGAGGGGCCAACTAGTGAAGGAAGCGACTTGGGAGGCCGAGGAGGACGTGAGGAGCAGATATCTGCACTAATTCAGCACTCCAGGTATGATTCTAGACCCGTTCGAGGACGACCGTTTGTTTAGGAGTTGGAGAATGTAACGAACCGATCGATCATTTTGCTTTCTGTATCCTCGTTCCCCTAATTAAGACTCCCCGTATGTGCTTTTACCGGGTTCGGGTTGAAATTGGAACACTTAGTTCTTTAATAGTGGCCTAAGGCGGCCAAGAAGTTGGTTCATTGAAGGTTTTCTAGTTCTTTAAATTTTGTTTGGAGTAGACTTTTATGTTATCGAGGTCTGCTTTGGATTCCGAGCCTAAGAATAGTTTCGTGTGGTGATTTGTGACTTGCACGCAAAATTTGGCGTCATTCCGAGTTGATTTAATAGGAATTGGACGTGCAGAAGTATTTTTAGAAGCTCTTAAGTTTCATGTTGAATTCATGTGTTTTAGCATTCGATTCGTGATTCTAGATGTTATTTTGGTGTTTCGATTGCGTGAGTGAGCCCATATCATGTTGGTGCATGTGTTAGTGTAATTGGATGGGGTCCCGGGAGGCTTCGGGTGCGAATCAGATTGGAATCGGACTTTGGGCTGGTGGCTTCAGATCTGGTGCAATCGCACCTGCGCGGAAATGGCCACAGGTGCGAGCTCGCAGAAGCAGCCTAGTGGTCGCAGAAGTGGCTCCGCGGTCGCAGAAGCGGACTTGGGGCTGGAGCTGCATGGCTGCAAGTGCGAGGCATATTCTGTATCTGCACGTTTGCAGATGCGATTGAGGCTCCGCAGGTGCGGAAATGGGCCGGCTGGTTGAGGGTAGCAGAAGCGGACCCACAGAAGCACCTCCCCCTTTGCAGAAGCTAGGAAGTGGGAGGCTGTGGGGGATCGCAGATGCGACCCTTTGACCGCACCTGGAGTTCCGGAGATGCGATTAAGTGGCCGCAGGTGAGGAAATCGCTGGGTGGTGAGGGCTTTTAATCCGAGACTTAAGCCATTTTCCTCAAACTTTCATTTCGTCTTGGGCGATTTTGGGAGCAATTTTGAGGGGGATTCTCATAAACAACACAGGGTAAATAAACACCACCCATTTTCAAGTTAAATACGCGGATTATAGGTAGATTAAACATGGAAAATTTGTGAAACTTGTGGAATTTGTGAAGAACCTAAGGTTTTAGTAAAAATTGGGATTTGATCTTGGATTTGGTGGTAGAAATTGGAATAAATTATATATTTGTGTTCGGGAGGTCATGGATAACAATTATATTTAAAAATTTTCGGAATCCGGGCACGTGGGCTCGGGGTTGAATTTTATGAATCTTCCAAATTAGGTTGGGTAGCTATTATAACAGTTAAATTATGAACTTGCGAGCTTATATTTATTAGTTTATACAACTTTTTATTAGTTTTGGAGTCCTCGGCGTCGTTTGAGGAGTTCTAGTGAGGTTGAAGAGCCGCATTGAGGACTTGAAACCGAGGTAAGTCTCTTGCTTAACCTTGTTGTATTGGGTCGGATATAATCGAGTGAAGCCGGGTCGAATACCATTGGATGAAGGCGGGTCAAAGGTAATACGGAGTTAGCTCTTCGAAACGGAATCACGAAGCCGGATACGCAGGACGGAGCTACCAAGATGGGATGGTTAATCCGGTCGGTCGAAAAATGCCGCATGATCGAGGATCGACCTCGGCTCATATATTTCGCCTTCCAACAGATGTTTCGCCAAACTTACTACCTTATCCATTGCGACCGTTGTACTGTCATTTAAGAATATTAAATGTGTTAAATCTCGTAATTAGTGAGATTTTCCTTGTAATCAGTTCCCTGCCTTTATTGTAACTTTTACACTTACCATGTAGGAGGGATACTGTGACTTTTACACTTATCCATGTAAAAGGGATCTGCTTATAAGCAAGGCAGAAATCCTTTGCAAGAGCAGTTTTTCCGGATAAGTTTTCCTCTGATAAAACAAAACACTTTACTTGATCATTGCTGATTATTTGTATTATTCATCAGAATTAAGCTCCCAATTATTGTCAGCTAAAGAACTATTTCACTGCTTATGATTTATCGTCAACTTACGGTTTGATCGCTCTATCTCTCTATCATATTCTAAATACTTAAGACTTGCTTTCATTTAGTATCAAGCTAATTTACAAGTCCTTAACCCTACGAACAAATTCAATTGTTATCCGATTTTAAGGGTAAACAGTTTGGCGCCCACCGTGGGGCTAAGGATATTAGTAAATTCTTTTTGATACATCTTTTCCTGAAGGCACAACTTTACACTTGCTCTTTGAAGAATTCTCTGTTTTTCAGGACTCATAATAATCATGGCACAGACGCCCCCCTCAGAAACGAGGTTAACGACCAAATAGAAAACAACAATTTGACCGGGCATGAAATCCCGGCCGATGTTAATTCTCAGATAGCGGTCGAAGCTGCCCAAGTATCAGGCTCAACACACAGTGTCCGAGGGGAGAACCGTTCAGGAATTCAGCAAAGCGGAGAAGGTGAAATTAGCCTCAAGGTAATATTTGACATGTTGCAAGCTCAACAAGTGGCTATAGCGCAACTCCAAAGCCGCACCCGAAGCCCAGACCGAGCAGAACACACTACCCCTCAAGCAGCAGTCGGACAGAATGAACCGATCATAATTACACCGGATGAAAGCGGTGCGGGGGTCAGCTCCGGACTTGTTAAAATGATAGAAGAGTTAACCAAGCGGGTCGAAACTGGCGAAAAAAGGATCGAAGCCAACGACAAAAAAGTTGAAACATACAACTCAAGGGTAGATCAGATACCGGGAGCACCTCCGGTATTAAAAGGCCTAGATGCCAAAAAGTTTGTACAAAAACCGTTCCCATCCAGTGCTGCTCCGAAGCCGATCCCAAAGAAGTTCAGAATGCCCGAGATTCCAAAATATAACGGAACTTTGGACCCTAACGAGCACGTGACAGCTTATACTTGTGCAATAATGGGAAATGATCTCGAAGATGACGAGATCGAATCTGTTATACTAAAGAAATTTGGAGAAACCCTATCTAAAGGGGCGATGACGTGGTATCATAATTTGCCACCAAACTCTATCGCTTCCTTCGCTATGTTAGCCGATACATTTGTAAAGGCTCATGCGGGGGCCATCAAGGTCGAAACGAGAAAGTCTGATTTATTCAAAGTCAGACAACATGACAATGAGACACTTAGAGAATTCGTATCTCGGTTCCAGATGGAGCGGATGGATTTACCTCCGGTCACGGACGATTGGGCAGTACAGGCTTTTACTCAAGGTTTGAATACCGGCAGTTCAGCGGCATCGAGGCAACTTAAACAAAGCTTAATTGAATATCCGGCTGTCACCTGGGCGGATATTCATAACCGGTATCAGTCCAAAATCAGAATAGAAGACGATCAGGTTGGAGTTGCCTCAGGTTCTTCCTACATAATCAAGACTTTCGACCGGTCTCGAAGGGATAATTTTCGGGAACCGAGGTCAAATAGAGACAGACACCGACCATATCCGGAAGACCGACGAGCTACATCGAGGGGACCCAAGTTCCCAAAACAAGAAAATAAATATGAAAGAAATAGAAGGCCGCTGCCGAAAAATAACTTCGAGAAACCTGGTGATCGACAGGATGCACCCCGGTTGTCTGAGTACAACTTCAACGTCGATTCAACGACTCTGGTTTCAGCAATCGGCCGTATCAAAGACACTAGGTGGCCTAGACCTTTGCAAACAGATTCTTCTAAAAGAGATCCGAACCTTGTGTGCAAGTATCATGGCACTCACGGCCATAGGACT
>MCJB01051688.1:0-30499 GCA_002018475.1 Nicotiana obtusifolia
ATGTGCATTTCTCCGGATTCAACTTCATGTTGTATTTCTTCAGAACGTCAAACGTTTCCTACAAATGACTTAAATGGTCCTCTGCTCGCAGGGACTTATCCAACATGTCATCGATATAAACTTCCATTGTTTTACCTAGTTGTTTTTCGAACATTTTATTTACTAGGCGTTGGTATGTCGCCCCTTCATTTTTAAGCCCGAATGGCATCACATTATAGCAATAGGTGCCATACTTGGTGATGAAGGATGTTTTTTCTTGGTCATCCTTATCCATTTGTATCTGGTTATACCTAGAGTAGGCGTCGAGAAAACTAAGAGTCTCATGGCCGGCGGTCGCATCGATCATGCGATCGATGTTGGGCAAGGGGAAAGAGTCCTTGGGGCATGCTTTATTTAGGTCTTTATAGTCTATACACATCCTAAGTTTGTTCCCCTTTTTAGGGACGACAACTACGTTAGCTAACCATTCTGGGTACTTAACCTCTCGAATGGACCCTATATTTAAGAGTTTATTTACCTCGTCTTTGATGAAGGCCTGTTTGGCTTCGGACTGAGGTCTCCTCTTTTGTTTGATCGGCCGGAACTTCGGATCGACGCTCAACTTGTGCGTTGCTATTTCCGGCGGTATGCCTATCATGTCTAAATGGGACCAAGCAAAGGAATTTTCATTAGCTGAAAAGAAAGTAATTAGTTTGGCCCTGAGCTCGGAGTTTAAGCCCGAGCCCAGGTATACCTTTCGATCGGGTACGTCGCTGCGGATTGAGATTTGTTCAAGCTCTTCAATTGTTGATTTGGTTGCGTCGGACTCATTCGGAGCAATAAATGATCGGGGTATCCCGTAACTATTGGCGTCGAGCTGATCCTGTTCACCCCCATTTGTTGAAGGTGGCCTCTCTGATTGCTATTTGGCCTTCTAGGGAGGAACGGTAGGTTTTGACGCTGCCTCTTCCACTGCGAACATTTCCCTTGCAGCATGTTGTTCTCCATATACGGTAATGACCCCCTCAGCCGATAGAAACTTCAGCATTTGGTGTAATGTTGAAGGTACGACTTTGATGTCGTATATCCAAGGCCTTCCGAGCAAGGCGTTATATCTCATATCGCCTTCAATCACACAAAATTTTTTCGCCTTGATAGTTCCCGCGATATTCACCATTAGTGTTATTTCACCCTTGGTTGTTTCTGAAGCCATGTTAAAGCCGTTGAGGACTCGGACCTTGGAGATAATCTGGCTTGACAGCCCCAATTGTTCAATAACCAAAGACCGAACTATGTTAGCCGAGCTCCCGGGATCGATAAGTATACGTTTCACTCGGGTGTTGTGTACTAGCATTGATATCACCAATGCATCATTATGAGGTTGTGTAAGCCCTTCGATATCCCTGTCGCTGAAACACAAAGTCCCTTCTGCTGCGTAGTCACGAGTACGTTTTTCTCGAGTAATAGATATTTTGGTGCGTTTCAACACCGGTACCTGGGGAGCATCCGCTCCCCCGATTACCATGTTAATTGTGTGCTGCGACTCTTCTTGACTTGCTGGTCTGTTTCTACTTTCATAGTGGTTTTTGGCTCGATCGCTTAAGAACTCCCGAAGGTGCCCGTTTTCGAGCAAACGAGCTACTTCCTCTCTCAGCTGCCGACAATCTTCCGTTCTGTGTCCATGCGTGCCATGATATTTACATATGAGGTTGGGATCTCTCTTGGCAGGGTCCGTTTGCAACAACCTTGGCCATTTGGTGTCTTTAATTCGACCGATGGCTGATACAAGAGTCGCCGAATCGACATTAAAATTGTACTCGGACAATCGAGGTGCTTCTCGATGGTTACCGGTTCTTTCAAAGTTATTTTTCGGCAAAGGCCTTCGGTTCCTCTGGTTGGAATCGTTCCTGCTTTCCTGTCTCGGGGATCTGTGTCCCCTCGGGATGACTTTCCGATCTCCTGGGTATGGCCGGTGCCTATCTCGGTTCAACTTCGATTCTCGATAGTTATCCCTTAGAGGTTGGTCATAAGTTCTAACAGGATAAGAGGAGCCCGAGGGGACTCCGATCTTATCGTCTTCTACTCTGATCTTCGATTGGTACCGGTTGTGAATGTACGCCCAAGTGACAGCCGAGTATTCAATCAAACTCTGTTTGAGTTGTTGAGATGCCGTTGAACTTCGGGCATTGAGCCCTTGAGTGAAGGCTTGTACGGCCCAATCATCGGTGACCGGTGGCAGATCCATCCTCTCCATTTGAAAGCGCGATACGAACTCTCTTAACATTTCATTGTCCCGTTGTATGACTTTGAACAAATCTGATTTCCTTGTCTCAACCTTGATAGCGCCAGCATGGGCTTTGACGAAGGTATCGGCGAGCATGGCAAAGGAATCGATGGAATTCGGTGGGTATTGCTCCCTTGGACAGTGTTTCTCCGAATTTCTTCAGAAGGACGGACTCGATTTCGTCGTCTTTGAGATCGATCCCTTTTATAGCACAAGTGTACGCCGTCACATGCTCATTTGGATCCGAAGTCCCGTTGTATTTGGGGATTTCCGGCATGCGAAACTTTTTTGGAATCGGCTTTGGAGCTGCGCTGGATGGGAAAGGTTTTTGTACGAACTTTTTTGAGTCCAAACCTTTCAGCATTGGGGTTGCCCCCGGAATCTGGTCTACCCTTGAATTGTACGTCTCCACCTTCTTATCTTAGCCTCGATCCTTTTTTCTCCCGTCTCGACCCGTTTAGTCAACTCCTCGAGCATTTTCATGATTCCGGAGTTTACTCCCGAACCACTTTCATCCGGTTGCTGTGATCGGCTTATTTTGTGGAGCTATCATTCGAGAAGAAATGGCTTCGACTCTGTATGGTATTTGACTGCGACTTTGTAATTGAGCTATGGTCGCTTGCTGGGCTTGCAGCATGTCAAATATCACTTTGAGGCTAATTTCATCTCCTTCATTACGTTGAATTTCTGAATGGTGTTCCTCCCGAACGCTGTTCGATGGGTCAAAGGTCTGATCGGCGTCGACTGCCATCTGAGAGTTGGCGTCAATCGGGACCTCGTTTCCGGGCATAATATTGTTTTCGCCTTGGTGGTTAAGCTCGTTGCTGATGGGAAGTGAGTGCTACATGATTATGTTGTAATATAAAAAACAGAAAGTTCTGCAAAGAGCAAGCGTGAAATAGTGTGTGGCAAAGAATTTGTATCAAAAATTCACTATTATCCTTAGCCCCACGGTGGGCGCCAAACTGTTTACTCTAAAATTCGAGCAACAAATGAATTTATTCACGGCGTTAAGGATACGTGAAACAATTCAATACAATGAAAAATACAATGGCAAATGATTGGCTTAAGTAAATAAAGAATGATCAAACCGTTGGAGTTGAATAGATTGCCGGTAATGGGATGAAACACAATAAGAAGTAAATAATTCTGATAAGAGATAGGAATAGTAATCAATATTCCAGTTGTGTATGTTGTGTGTTACAATGAAGATAAATGCCCCTCTTATAGGTAAGGGAAGAGCCCTACCTATGGTAAAAACCTGATTACAAGGTAAAAATCGCTCTAATTATGGGATGGAATATCCCTAAAATAATGGCATAACGTCTATGATGGTTGAGGCCGCGACTCCCGCCGAGATATCAGGAACCCACGAGATATCCGGTCTTCCCATTATACGGAACTGATCCTTTTGTCATGAGATGCACCTTCCTTGACCGGCGTCGATTGCCTTATCTCGGTCGCCTTAGTTCCGAACCCAGTAGCGCCTGACTTCGGGCGTTCCTTCCTGAAACGCTGGTCCTGGTTTTAAAGTAGTTCGGTCTTGCATCGAGCATAAGCCCGACCTTCCTTGTGCGCTCGATTACACCCGATCCAGTACAACCACTCCGGCATTACCACAAATGAACTTGCTCGTTAGTCGTTTCTATTTCGACTTTTTTAAGCATCAGTTCTTTAAAGTTCAAATAACACCACAAATAAAATTCAAAAAACAAATGAGAGCCAAATAGTTGATAGCAATTCAGGAGAAGAATGAGAGAATGATAATTGAGAATATGAGATTTAAGAATTGAGACTTGAGAGATAAGTGAAAAAATGAAGAAGAGGGGGAGGACTATTTATAGTTTTTCAAAAAGTTAGATTAGTAAATAATAAAGGTGTTACTATTTTAAAAAACCCAAAAAGAACTATTTTTGCAAATCAGGCCGTTGGTCAAAATTCGAGCTGGCCGTTGCCAACAATCAAATACCAAAAAAAAACAAAATTTTGAATGAAGCCAGTCCGGGTAACCGATTACAATTTGATGTGACTTAATCGATTCCAACCGGTGCGAGCCACCAGTAGCACAATCCCAACCGGCACAAACCGATACTTTCAAGAGCCCACCCCTATCCGGACCCAATACACCGGGCCGATCTGGTCCGATTCGGTTCAAAACCGGGCCAACCCGCCCATTAGCCACTTTGGTAGGGAGGCATATAATTTTCCGAGTAGAACTTGAGTACGTGGAGATATACTTGAAACGTTGAAACTGCTGAAACAAACGCCACAGGTCAAAGTCCCAAGCACAGGAAGCTACTCCAGAAGAACAGATCAATGGAGAGCGGCGGCGCATTCACAGGGCTTCATCCGCAACCCAGCAGTAATCGCCTTCTCGGCCCATCACGAACCGCTATTAAGCTTCTCCCTCCTTCTAATTCCTTCACCGACAAACGCCATTTTTCTCCTCTCCCTTTAAAGGTTTTTTGCTCTGCTCCTCTAATGTCCCTTTTTCAGTCTTTTTAGCTACTTTACTTTCAATTCAAACGTCGTTGCTTTATAGTGCTTTTATTTGTTAAATTTGTGTACGTTGAGTTTAAGTTATATACATCCTCAGTAAAAGTTTTGAGTTTCAGTTAACTTGAGTATAAATTTTTCTTTACACTCAACGTTCCTTAAAATGTGGAATTTGCAATTTTGAAAATAAGGTAAGTTACGATGTGTATAACTCAAACTCTTTTAACATATAACTTAAATCCTTTTGTAAATCTGTGCATGTAAGTGTTGATTTTGGTTAATTTTGTGTGTTCAGCTTCAGAAGCAGTCACATTTTGCTTCTTATAGTAGTAATAGCTCCCAAAACAATGGGAGTGCTCTTCAGGTGGCCTCTCCTGCAAGGTAATTTTTTCCTTATCTTTTTAATCTTTTGCTGCTTTTGTTTTACAATTTAAATGTCCCGCTCCCAAAATCTATTTTCCCTTCTTTATTTTTTTGAATTGTACATCTGGATTGCTATTTTGTTAATTTTGAGTATATTCAAAATCAGTCAATTTTCAAAAAACAAAAATGAAAATAATCAATATCATCACATCATGAAATTACTCTCATATTTTTTATGACAGTAGTGTCTGGTCCAGCTTGGACGCACCTCAACTATTCCACCGGTTACTTGCTACCTCTCTCACTGAGGCTTAGGAAGATAAAAAAAAATTCACCTAGTATTTATTGCCTCCGCTAGAATTTGAACCTGAGACCTCATGATTTTCCTATCAATTTATAGACCACTAGGCCACACCCTTGGGTGCCGTGAAAGTACTCTCATTTGCTGTTTAAAAGGTGATAATTTTAAGGTCTTGTTTGTGAGTCCATTTCTTCCGACATGTCCTGAATTAAGGTGGCTGTTGTGCAACTAGAATGAACTAAGTTACATAAATCGATCAACTGTTGTTCAATCCTAAACTAGTTGTGGTCGGCTAAGCCTAATCACACAAAGATGCTACTTTTTGATTAGTAAATAAAGATGACAGTATCTGAAATAGGTCGCCACATTTCATAGAACCAGAATAACCTGAATGACGCTAAGATCCTAATTTTGTTTTTTTGTTAGTGCATAAAGATTGACACTACCTGAATTTAGGTAGTCTAATCATGCAGAACCAAGATAGCCTAAATTACATAAAGATGCTGCATTTTTATTCTGCAGATAGCACATGAAGATAAAATGAGTTGAAATTAGGTAGCTATAGTGTGAGGAACGAAAATAAGCTAAATTACATAAATATGCTATTTTCTTTATTGGTATATAGGGATGGCGTGACCTGAATTTAGGTGGCTGCATAAGGGAGAACCTCCAACCAAGAGGTTGGGAGTTTAATTCACTAATGGAGCAAAGTGGAAAAGGACCACTTTTGATTCTTGGAAGAAAGGTTCGGGGTGTTGGGTTTACCATATCTAAAAATGAAAATAAAAAACTGCACAACCTGAATACCTGAATTTCCTAGAGATGCAACTATTTGTTTTGAGAGACAGACTCAAAAATAGTTTACATATTGCTTTGGTTGGACAACATAGACAGGAGCATCTTGGAAAATATCTGAAATCAGAAAACGAGAAAGTACAAAATGTCTTGCGCATCATGGGATAATCACTACTTTTATTTTTCTTTTGGGGCAAATGGATGGTGGTTGTATCCTGCACTAACAACTAAAGAAACAAATACTCACATTGTTATGAACTAGTGACGCATAACCAACATAAGCTTGGAGAGGAATATGCTTTTATTGGGCTTAAGACCTATTTATCTAAGGGGCCTTAACTTTAACCTCAACAGCCTCATCGGATCATAGGCTAGTCATTGCAGATATTGAAAATATTACTTATTAGCCTTGAGAAGTTGAGGTGGTTAAATCTGCCCGCGTTTGAACCAGCTTTCATTCTATGCAACCACATTGCGGAATACTGCAATTCTATCAAATAAAATCATAAAAGTAGAGCCTGCTAATATTGATACATCAACAAATTTTCCTGTAATTATACAATTTTTTATTTTCAGACCATCTATCAAGTGCTTTGCTTGTTTGCTCACAAAAAAAGTTAGAGATCATTAAAGTAGTGCCTTTCTTGCTTGTAGACCAACTGATAGAAAGTGTGTTTTCTTGCTTTCTTGCTAGTAGACCAACTAATAGTAAGTGTGTTTTCTTTATAAAAACAGTACAACACCTGAATTAGCCGACATCGATTGGGATAACCTCGGCTTTAGCATTACGCCTACTGATTATATGTATATCATGAAATGTTCTCGAGATGAGAACTTTTCTAAGGGTGAGCTACAGCGTTTTGGGAACATCGAGTTGAGCCCATCTGCTGGGATATTAAATTATGGACAGGTCTGTTTTGCACCTTATTTGGTTTTGGTTTTCACTTCAAGCATTCTTTTTGTTAATCTTAAATACATTGCTTATGTTATTCATTTTAATGATTACTGTTCTACTTTCATCTGTCAGACTTTACTTAAATGCTTGTAGAAATTTGATAGGGACTGTTTGAAGGTTTAAAAGCCTATAAAAGACATGATGGTAATATATTGCTATTTCGACCCGAGGAAAATGCTCTGCGCATGAAGATGGGAGCAGAACGTATATGCATGCCTTCACCATCTGTCGAACAGTTTGTGGAAGCAGTAAAAGCTGCTGTTTTAGCAAATGAAAGATGGGTAAATGAGTCACTTCAATCTTAGTGGGAAATCCTGTTTTTGGGAGATTTATGTTCTGACTTCAATCCTTACTTCAGATTCCTCCTCCGGGTAAAGGTTCATTATACATAAGACCGTTGCTTATGGGGAGTGGAGCTGTTCTTGGTGTTGCTCCAGCTCCTGAGTACACATTTTTGATTTATGTATCACCTGTGGGAAACTATTTTAAGGTACTTTTTCCCGCATCCTTGGCTTACATGTATATCTGCTTTTTTGATGCATAGGCATAACACTTCTAGGATTTCTTCTCCTTATGGTTTTTCCTTTTGCTAATGACCTGTTAGCTTTGTATTGTCATAAGTGTGACCATTGACTACTTAAAATTTGAATCCTATGGCTTTAGATGTTTGAAGTGTGATTAAACTGCGTTCGTCGATTTGAAAATTGCATATTTGTGTACCGAGGATGCATATTATAGATTTTTCCCCTACTTCTTCGTGTTATCCCCTGTCTGGTACTATAGAGTAGCAAGCCTTGCTGTATAGAATGTTTGTGAAGAAAGAGAGTAACTTGAAATAGAACAAGTAGAAATGTGTGGACGTGTGAGAATATGAACAGCAGAATGGAGTTAATTTTTTTTTCCTTTTTCAAAATTTCTGTCAGATGCTATTTAAGAAAGGCTATTACTGGTGTGCTTGCAGTTAGTTGGATCATACCCCAGGCTTCGATTGTAACTTCTCATTTCAGTTCACAACTGCTTCTATCAATTTTTCTCTTGCATTATCACAGTCCATGAAAATGTTAATAATTGATAAAATTAATAGCTTAAGGTAGATGTCAGGGATGCATGCTTCTTTTACTCAAGAGAACTTTAAATCCAAAATTATCCGACTCTGCGTTCATTTGGTTTATGCCTGGTAATCAAACATACTGCACTGGATACATGTCCAAGAAACTTTTCTATTTTGAAAAATTTTGTTATATATTTTCTTCCGTATGTGTGAGATTACCCTTCAAGTCAATCTTTTCTTTCTAGGACTACTTCCATCTTCACGAAATGTTTCAAAACTTATTCAGCTAACTATAGTACTTAATAAAGGCAGTGATGAATTCACCATACTGGTTTTGTTGAGATTATTCATTAAAATTAGCAGTATAATATAGTTTTCTGTTCTTTTTTTCTTTTCTTGCCTTTTTTCTTACTTTAAAAGTGGAGTCTTGATTAGTTTGCTGGTTATGTGAACTTATATACAAATTTACAGCTGAAGTGGCAAGAAAAATTCAATCTTTATTCGTTACATTTATGGGTCATTTTGTTTCTTTCTTGTTGACTAGTTAAATGGAGTCTTGATAAGTTTGCTGGTTAGGTTATCATCTGGTTTTTGTTGTCTGAATATACATACAAATTTACAGCTGAAGTTGTTAATAAAAAGTCATTCTTTATTGGTTAAACTTATGGGGTTTGCGCCTTCTATATATCTTTACTTGCTGTTATTAATCATTAAATTAGCAATATTATTTAGTTTTGTCTTTTTTTCTCTCTTTTTTTTGTTGCTTTTTTTGACTGGTAAAATGAGTCTTGATTAGTTTGCTGGTTATGTTATCATCCTTTTTTGGTGTCTGAATTGCTTGTATCAATTTATGTACAAATTTACAGCTGAAATGGTCCATAAAAATCCAATCTTCATTATTCATGTTTATGGGGTTTATTTCGCTTGCATATATTATTCATTAAATTAGCAATATATTTTGGTTTTATGTTTCTTTTCTCTTTTTTGCTTCATTTGATTCGTTAAATGGAGTCTTGATTAGTTTGCTGGTTATGTTATCATCTGCTTTTGCTGTCTGAATTGCTTGTGTGAATTTATATGCAAATTTACAGCTGAAGTGATCAATAAAAATTCATTTTATTGGTTAAATTTATGGGTCTTTTTGTTTTTTCTTGTTGACTAGTTAAATGGATTCTGAGCCGAGAGTCTATTGGAAACAACCTCTCTACCTTCACTAGGTAGAGGAACCTGTGGGAATATACTGGGTTTTTTTTGTTGTTGTTGTTGGTTTTGAAGTATCAAATCCCCTAAATTACAGGGATAAAACTTCCATCAATGTTCATTCTTATTCGAGATGTAAAAGGACAAATTATTGTGGTATGTTGTACAAATTATGCTTCATCATGACTCATGAAATTACTGATTTAAACCATGCAGAAAAGGTTTGGTTATTCCCTCCGCTCTCTTCTCAAATATATATTTACCAGTACTGCAGAAAGGTGGGGAGGGGGGGGGGGGTTACAAATTATATATTCAGTAGTTACCCCTGCTCTTTTGTTTCTTACACTTAATATGGTTATTGAAAAGCTCTAGTTGCTGATTCAGTATTATGAGAATGGATTGGAATTAGATACAAGATGCTTTTTGATGAAGTTCTATTGTGAATGCTATCACAATATTCATTAGAACCGAATTCTTTTGGCTAAATTTTGAAATGTTCAAGTTTGTATATATTCAAGTCCTTGATGTTAATGGTTGGAGCAAATACAAGTGATGTCAATTACAGCTGGTGCATGAAGTGAAAATATGAAGGAACATAAAAAAGTTAACATGTGATGATGCACCATCTCACAATCTTCTTGCTACTTTCAAAACAAAAGATCATGGTGTCATAAGGAATATAAAAAGATTGGAAGATGAAGGTCTGTTGTTAATTCTCAAACTTCGAGACTCGAGAGAGCATGGCATCTTTTGTTGTAAAATTCCATGTTTGTGTTACGATAATCATGTTATGCCTTGGCTGTCTTTCTACGATCACTTCATTTTACTTTCTTGGCAGGAAGGTATGGCACCAATAAATTTGGTAATTGAGACAGAAATGCACCGTGCAACTCCTGGCGGAACTGGAGGTGTCAAGACTATAGGAAATTATGCAGCAGTAAGCTAGGTTTACAGAAAATCAGCTTATTTCAGATTTCTGTTTATGTAACACAAAGTTTATCCTGCTGAAAGCTTTGTTTGAAGCCTTAATTCCATCCTAAGTTGCTCAGACACAGGTGCGGGTATCCAACGGGTGCGGATCTAGAGGTAGGATCCTTCAAGATGTAAATTCCAAGATTCGGGGATGTGGATCCTAGTATGGATACAGGTGTGGAGATCCGGCTAAAAATAATTTAAGAAAATAAAAATCTCTCTAAATTATGAGAAATTTTGTGGAATACTTACGTATAGCTTGTAAATTGTGAATTTTTTTTTTATTCTCAAGTTGTAGGTAAGTAAATAATTGATTTCCTAGATAAGATATGCTATTTTCTTCAAATTTACCCTAGTTTTGATTCTGATTTCGGGAATCAAATTGTATCTCGTTTGGAATTTTTCCATCCGTCGTAGTCAAAGTACCCAAAATTATTTGACCAGATCCGGTGTGGATCCCATACCCACACCCATACTAGTGTCGTGTCGACACGGCTACGGCACCTAAACTGCCGTGTAAGAGCAACTTAGGTTCCATCTTCTTGGGGATTAACGATGATAAATATTCATGAGGTCCCACTTAGCTTGTTTATCCTTTTTGTCACCATCCTCACCCTCTATTGTTCCTTGAATATATGATAATGTCCTCTGCATTCAGCTTTCCCCTTGAATTTCTAAATACCATCTAACAAGCATATAAAGTCATTACTTCAAATTTGTGCATTCTTGTGCAACTGACCTGGAGTGGTCTCTCTTATATCTTGGTTACACTCGATATTTTCCAAGGTGGGTTATAGTTTTATAAGCATGTTATCCATGGAAAGTATCTAATATAAACTGCCCTAGAGTGGTCTGTCTTATTCCTCGATACTTTTGAGCTTTTCACTCTTGTGTTACACTTCACGTGATTACAAGGGGGGTTTTAGTTCTATAATCATATTATTTCATGGAAATACCTAACTTTAAAGGGGAGCTGGGATCATGAGCAGAAAAAATGATACGCGCTTCTAATTATTTGATACCTAACTTATAGTTCTGGAATGAAAGGAGTCTAAATTGGATCAAAATGGGTATTGAGGATTCAATATAGCTGACCAAAACAAGCTTGAGATTGAGACATGTTGTTCTTGTTGAGTATTAAGAAAGGACAGCCCGGTGCACTAAGTTCCCCCTATGCGCAAGGTCCGGGGAAGGGCCGGACCATAAGGGTCTATTGTACACAACCTTACCGTGCATTTTTGCAAGAGGTTTTCACGGCTCGAACCCGTGACCTCCTGGTCACATGGCAGCAACTTTACCAGTTATGTCAAGGCTCCCCTTGTGTTCTTGTTCTTGTTGAGTATTGAAAGTCAAATATGCAATTGTTGATAATTTCATTTTCATCTTTGGGTTTTCGAATGCAGGTTCTGAAGGCACAGAGTGCTGCTAAAGCTAAAGGGTACTCTGATGTTCTGTACCTTGATAGTGTGAACAAAAGATATCTAGAGGAGGTTTCCTCTTGTAATGTTTTCATTGTGAAGGTATAATATTACGTCAATTTTATCTGTGCATGTTAAGAATATGGTGGGCCAATAAACATTGTTGCTAGCCTAGAGAAGAGTACAGTTGTTAAGATTCACCAAGTTTTTGTCAAACAGTGGCATTTGTCCTACATGGATACTTCAAATTCTCTGCACAGACTTCTTTAAAAATTATCGTATTGATGAAGGCAACTATTTCTTTTAAATACTATTTTCTCAGGGCAATCTGATAACAACTCCTGCAATTAACGGAACCATTCTTCCTGGTATTACACGAAAGAGCATAATTGATGTAGCTGTAAGCCAAGGATTCCAGGTACCCCTGTTTGCCTTTACATAAACATGCTTGAGTACTAATCCTACTTGCCATCGCGTAATGTATGAATACTTAGTTTTTGTGTTTCATTATGGTGCAAGCATTTGGAGTTCCTTTTTTTGAAAGTTGAATTATCTGATAGCCTTGGTATATAAGAATATTTAGACCCTGTAACTGAACTAAGGAAGACGTAAAGATGATGTTCTGTCATATTTGTAATAAACACCAGTCTAAAAAGACTCAGAAGAAATGAATATTGTGCTTACCCAATCTTAGCATATAAGATTCTGACCTAGTTAAATGAAGATAATTATGGGTTTTACATTTTCAGTGGATGAGCAACAAAGAAGTTGCAGACCAGGGATGTCAAATGGGCGGGTAGGGCTGAAATTAAGCGGGTCAAAATGGGTTGAATTAATAAATGGAACTAATTGGGCTAAATTGGGCTAAAAAGCGGGTTGGGTCATGACTGCCCAATTTGACCACTGAAAATACAACAGATATCAAGTCCAATGATCTAGATCAGGCCTCACATTTAAACTTTGTAATGTAATTATCTTCCAGTAATATAAAACTCCAATGATGGATCAGCCCAACTAGAGTTAACAACATATCAACTGCCAGCTTGATAGGTATGCTTCAATCAGTTTTTTGACAAAATGAAGGTTTTCAATAAAAGAAGTACCAAAGATGGTACACAAAACTACATGAAAGGCTCAAAATCAGCCTAATTACAGAAATCTTTTTGCATATCACTCCCAAACTCAAGCATTTCGAGACCATTGTTATAAGCACTAAAATTGCAATTCGTAGAAACAAGATATACTTGCAAACAATTTTTTTGCAGCACACACGCAATTCTTAGCAACAATGAACCAACTAAATAGAATACCAAGTTTGCATAAGCTATGTTAGAAACTAATCTATCACCTTCGTTGACAAATCTAACTCCTCCCTATGAACCTAAACGGCTAAACCTCATGTGATGATAAAACTTTAAGAAAATCCATTAGAGCAAACTAATTGCTCCTTCTACATTCCATAGAAAGAGTAGGCTTGCACCGGTCAACATATCCACAAATACTCCATAAAGAACCTATCATCGCAGCATGACCTGCACACATTATCAGCTTAATCAACATTACCTACAAGTAGAACCAATTACTGGCAAGAAAGATTGATCAAGAGCCCATCCAACTTCATTAAATTCTTATCTCTTTGGGTCATTGGGTCATCATCTACAGGATTTATTAACTACGCAAATGTATGGAAGTTCTATAAGCACAATCTAAAGATAACTAGCAAACTAATCAGATAAACAATCCAAGTCCGATACAAACAAACCAGAAGAAAATAACGATGGAGTGTGCACAAAAGGTTATACCAATACTATGAAAATCAATTCCAACTGTCACTGCCAAGTCATTTACGGAGAAAGATACAGAAAAACAGTGACAACAACTATTCTCCAAGAGGATAAAAACTCGTTCGCCCAATTAAAAACAAATAATGACCATTTTTTCCCGAACTCTCCGACAAAAAACCACAAGTATTGTCTAATGTCTAACTTAGCTGCTAATGTATCTGCGGAAGGCTAGAAGAACGAAAACCTGCAGATATCACCAAGCTAACTGAAAGTTTTGGTAGAAATTTTCTCCACGTCTATTGCAATGATCTTCCTCTTCAAAATGAACAGTAGCTATACACATACATATTAAAGAAAAATTGTCAAGATACAAGAATGATTTTATAAATCAAATTACATATGATAATATTTTACCTTGATGACCATAAAGCCAATCTCGCGAACACAACTTAGCTTCTGTATTTTAAGGTAAAATAGAACTTTGTATTTATCATTGACACGACCTCCAGTGCTGAAAACAAACTCGGACGCAACAATAGTGATATGAATACTTAACAAATCACATGCAATCAGTGAGACTTCCGGATATTTGATCTTATTACCCTTCCAAAACTTAAGCACATCTAGATCTTCATTTCCTTTGCGAACCTATACGGACTCTTCCAAGTAAAAATCTAGTTGTATTTTTGAAATGGACTTTCAAAAATATCGAACTCATCCATTTCATTTACCATTCAATATCACATCCACCACTACTACTTCCCACCATATCAACACTAGAAATTGGACATTTCAAGTACTCTCTAAAAAAATTATACATATTATCTTGAACAACCTTTACCTTTTCATTGCAAGTGAGTGGCTCAAGTGGTGGGAGTGGTGGAATATTGCAATAAATAAATTATATGGAATTTAAACATATGGAATTATTGTAATTAACACATTAGTTGGTGTCCAATTGTTATGTAAATCAAAGAATAGACTTTAAATGGTCAAGTTTATTTATATATTTGTCGAACATTTTTTATAATGATAAAGTTCCTTGACTTTCATTTTCTCGTAAAAGAAAAAGGAAAATAGTAAGATTGTTACTGTTTTTATATTTGAGAAAGAAAAGAAAAAAAATACTAGATGAAAAGACTATTTACGTTAGAACCCCACTACTCATGCATAGTCATCACAGTGTTATCAAAGGCGAAAAGCGCAAAAACGCCCTAAGGTCTGTTGGGGCTTTAGTGAGAAAGGCGTAGATGGAGAAATAATACTAATATGTATGTATAGTCAAAGACTAATAATTAAATGTATGAATAACAAATATATGGACAACGAAATTAAAAACAATTTGCCACAAAGTGTTATATAAATTGTTTGACCACCACCACATACTGAATTGTGGCCACACTGAGTCAAGTGTAGTGTTTACTATCATTAGATCAACCACGGGCGCAATGGGATTGTCTTACACTTTATAACATCAAGCAATTTAAGATCTTCACCTTCCCCTTTAATTATAGATATAGTCTTTATATTTATAATTTTGATTTATATTGATATAGCTCATAATTATTTAAAATTTGGTTATAATGTTAACTTAATTTTTGTGTAAAACCCCAAAAGAAAAAATTTAGATCCTAAAATGCGAATTGGGTGTATATATCAATAAAATGGGTAATTTTGGCAATTAAGGCTAATATTAACAATACACTGAGAACACAAATTTATCTGCCCCTGCATCCTTTTATCTAAAATCTCGTGCCTTAGAAATTTTTTAATAAAAGACCTTAATCTTTTCAATAGAGTATATATACACACACACATGCTGTTAATGTTTTCTTTCCCTTTTTTCATACTTGTGTATGGTGTAGTATTCTTAAAAGACAACACCTTTAACACTTTTAACTTCAGATAATATTACTTATATAATTCAAGTTAATATAATGTTAACCATGTGTTTGCAATATACTACCTTAGATGTTATTGTAAAAAACTTTATTTACTAATGTGAAGATTTGAGTAGTTTAACTCAAAATTCTGAAATATTTCTACTAGTAAAAAGTAGACAGTCTTTCTTTCTTTTTTTCTAAAGATTTTATGCCTTTTTCTTCTTTTTAACAAACTTCAATAGTGTCTAAGTGAAAATAAAATCATAAAATTCACTACTAAAATTTTTTGGGGCTAGAAATTTTGGGGAAGCAAACACTTTACTAGCCTTCCCCTTGAGTCACCTTCGTGCAGTAGCCAAATATAAATGAACAAGAAAGCAAAGATACTTGGATAGTATTTTTGTTTTAATTGCAAAAAAAGAGAAAGTAAGCCAGAGAAACCTTTTACTCACAAGAATCCTAGAAAAAGCGTAGTGATTTTAAAAGCAAACTAATCAATCTTTTTAAAAGAATTGCTAAATAATTAATATCATACCTTTAGAAAAGAAAATAAATATTTTCTAATCAATTAAGTGTCGTTAAAGGTAGGGGTAAGGTCTACGAACACTCTATCCTCCCCAGATCCCACTAGTGGGATTATATTGGGTTGTTGTTGTTGTTGGTGTAAGTGTGCTTGCATGAATTTGGAGAAGAACGTTTTTTTTCCCTTGGCATAACTTGATAAAATAGTCAAATACACATACACATAGACATATTATCTTCATCGACTACTTGATCAATGCGAGGATGTTATGTAACTTCATTATTTGTTAATTAATTTTTTAATTTAAGACCTCTACCTTATCCATTTGTAATAATCACTCAATTTTAAATAGATGAATAAATCAACAATAAATTATGAAGTCAGAATTTGTAAGCCTCGAAAATAGCATACATTAAATACTCTAGCATTCTCGTGGTTATAGATAGATTCATGCAAGATTTTAGAAAGAAAATTGTTTATCAAAAGTGTATTAGAACACTTGTACAATTTGAAGTCTACGAAGAACAAAAAATAAGATCGTTACACTAATCCGACTAAGATTATAACAAAATTCGGAAGGAGATCGTAAGAGAAATAACTTTAGGCCCTTAAAT
The DNA here is from genome assembly GCA_002018475.1 of Nicotiana obtusifolia. Classification (NCBI taxonomy): domain Eukaryota; kingdom Viridiplantae; phylum Streptophyta; class Magnoliopsida; order Solanales; family Solanaceae; genus Nicotiana; species Nicotiana obtusifolia. Next base: position 16,619 of record MCJB01051688.1, read on the forward strand.
GAAGTGTAAAAGAACACATAGAAATCTGGATGTTGAATTAGATACCTCCAACAATTCTACCATTAGAAATCAAACAAAAACAAATCAATTAATTAATTTGAAAAGAAAATACGTTTCTAGAACAATTTCCCACCTATAACTCACTCCAGATGTTCACAAGGCAGCCTTCAATTTTCAAGGTACAGCAAGAAAATATACTAATCATTTTCCAGAATTCATCTTCGTCTCTTTTTCATTTGCTTCCATTTTATCCCTAGACTTTTTATAAATGTCAGCTTGTATGAGAATCCCTTGTTCTCAACTTCTCATTACTGTTTTAGCTCCAAATGATAAAACAAAGCTTGAAACATAAACATGACTTATCAACTCACGATTGAAATATGATTTTTGTTAACATCTATAAAAACTCCTTCAAACTAAGCTTGCATTCTGCCTGGACCTCAGTCACATCTTCACCAACACTTTCTACTATCCTCCAAATTTTTGGTTCTCATGTGCCAAGAGAAAGGTCTTTAAACAAATGGTCTTATTTAGCATAAAGGAAGCTAAAACTTCCAGTTGAAAGATCACGAGAGTACATAATCTGCAGCCTCATGACCAAAAATGCATGGGGAAGATACAGCAAGACCATTTCGGATTTTCGTTGTCCTTCTCATTCATCAAGTGTGTATATGCCCCTGACCTGTGTAGAGCTACAATACACAGGTTCAGAATTCGGAATAAAGACTTACATCTATAAAGTCATAAAACATTTTCCAATATGACAAGGAATTAAGAAAAAAAGTTAGTTATGGACTGCTTGCAGTAGAAGGAACGGTATCGGGCCGATGAAAAATGTAGTTGATGGCAAAGTGGTTCTGTTTTTGTTAATTACCTGGATAATGACACATGAAAATCAGATATAAGTGTCCCTTTATTTAACTAAGAATGACAGATTTTTCTGAATAAGAAAAACGCATACCATACATGTAGTCATCAAGGCCCCAGGACATTATCATCGCTTTATCAAGTCCACATCGTTCATTATATACTCCATATTAAGTTAGTAACACACATCATTTAGAATAAACTCCATATTAAGTTAGTAACACGCATCATTTAGAATAAACTCCATTTTTTCTGTTGTAAGCTGAATTGTGGTATTCATGATCTTCCTTAAAATGCTACAGAATAGGCAAGTGTGAAATAAGAATAATGGAGTTCTAGGAGGAAAAGCAAGACCCAGAAATTCACTGCATCAACAAATTTCACCAAATCACAACAGTTCTGTTCTGGAAGACACTAGTCAACTTTCATGAAATCCAAAAAAAGGAAGAAAATATGAGTTATAGCAACAAAAAAGAGAGAGGAAAATATGAGTTGTAAAAAAAGAAAGAAAAAGGAAACAATAACCTTTTGATTTGTTTCAGTTAGTAAATTGGTTTTACGTCTACTAAACCTAAAGAAAAAAGAGGAAAGAAAAGAAGTGAAGGCAAAAAATTAAAAATATAAATAAAAAGGACATGAAAAAATGAAGTTTTGGTAAGAATACCAGTATGGTAAGGACTTACCGTATCAGCATTCTGTCTTTGACAATTTCAAATTGTGCTTTTTCATCTCTTTACTTTTCTCTTCTTTCATTTCCTTATGTTTTTCTTTTCCTTTTTCTCCTTTTCTCTTTTTTTTTTCCTTTTTCCTACCATTTAATTCCTCCCAAAAATAAGAAATTGTCAGTATATTAATCATTTATTTGTCTCTGTAATATCTTAGGTGCAAGTTGTTTTTGGTACTATTCGACACTTCCCATGAAATTTCTTCCTTTTCTTCTTTGCTGGATTTCTTCTTCTTCTTTTTTTTTTTTTTTTTTTGTGTGTGTTTGTGCTATTCGACACTTCCCAGACACAGCCCACTTCTAATTCATCTTGTGCCCAACCCATGCAATTCTGGGCGAGTTCTGCTCGTCATCAATCTTTGGGCCATATTTGACACCCCTATTGCGGACATACGTAACCAAGAGTTGTTTTCTAGTGTTCGCTGTGAGATGTTTGGCTTACAATCTCTAATTTATGCAACAAGGGCAATGTTTCCATTGCTTAAATCACTTAGACAGAACTATTGAGTGATAGAATTGAACTTCAATAACTATGGCATATATGTTGGTCATCGGGCTGGAAGAACAAACAGAATCTTTCAAGTTCAGTTCTTTCCACAATGAGTCAAATTTGTAGCAAGGACATTATGATGATTAGGATCCTGACATAATGATGGACTTTACCTTACCATTAAACAATTGAATTTGGGATTGGATCTATCTTTTAAAAAAAAAACACAAATGAATTTGGGAAAGAATGGGATCTTCCTTTACTTTTTCTGCAAGAAGTTCACTTGGCATAGCCAGTCACTAAATACTTCATGCATGACAGGACTATTATTCTAACACCATAGTATTTTTATGTAGGTTGAAGAACGGCATGTGTCTGTGGACGAATTGCTTGGTGCTGATGAAGTGTTCTGCACAGGAACTGCAGTGGTTGTATCTCCTGTGGGCAGCATTACTCACATGGGCAAAAGGTATATACATAAATTGGAATGGATTAACATCACTATTAATGTGTATTATCTTTTTTGTTTTGTTTCCCTCCTGCTGCAGCGAGTGAGACGGCCATGAACGTATGCCATGAGATAGTGACTTGTAGTTAGTCCTTTTCAATACATGAATACTAATGCAAATGTTCCTATTGTTGGGAAAATAACTTGGGAGAAATAGAAACTAATGTGCAATGACTTTGATAGAGTAATCTATGTCCAGAAGGATTTGCATGTTCCAAAACCTCCAAAACCTAGTTCCAAAATGCAACTTTTTAACAGGCACCTTCAACCATCATCTTTTTATTTAAAATTTGCACTTGCCTTTTCTTCTCTTTCCAATCACAAACTACACTAACACATATGTGGATATCTATGCATTAGAAGGAAAAAAATATCTAGGTTTGGAAGGGTTTGATTGAAGACTTGCTCGTTTACATTTTTGCAGGGTAACATATGGAAGTGATGGGGTTGGTCGTGTATCACAACAGTTATATTCTGCTCTTACTAGCCTACAAATGGGACTATCAGAGGATAAGATGGGTTGGATTGTCGAGCTGAAGTGAGCTTTGGCATCTAAGGGATAGTACCTTTGTGTTCTCCTTTTGCTAAAATTTGTGTGTAAGTTTTCGACTTGTGACATAGACTTGTCTCTTTATCAGTTAACAATTTCGGTTGATGTCCTCTCTGTATATATCTTTGATTATATACTGGGTGAAGGAGAAGTAACTGCGGGGTGTCGTAAATTTTTCCTCTAGACCCCAAAAAGACACAAGTCTGTTTGGTGAAAGTGTGAAACTAAGGCTGTCCAACGGGACGGGACGGACGGCCCCCGGCTCGTCTCGGTCCCGGCCTGCAAAAGTATAGTAGGATGGGATATGGGATTAAAGGGACAATGGATGGGACGAGCCACCCATTGTCCCAGTGGGCCGGCCCGATAAAGGCCCGTCTCGACCCGGCCCAGCTCGGCAGCTGGTGAGTTTTTGTTTAGAAAAAAAAACGAAAAGAGGCGTTGAGCAATGGCTAATTTTTCAAGAATAGCCGTTGGTAACAACTATAAACGGCCAAAAATGGCCCCAAACACCCCTACCCTCCCAAATTTCTAATTCAACCTCTAAATTTATTAATTATATTTTGGCCTAATTTTTAATTATAAAAATCCTACATCCTTCTTCATTTTTTTCCACACAAATCTATCATTCTCTCTCTAATCTCTTATATTCTATTTATATTCTTCTCTCAATTTTCTCATAATTAACTACGTTTCAAGTATTGGGCAAATTTTTGGAGCAAGTTTCAAGCTTCAAATTAACTTGAAGTTGGAGCAATTTTTTAGGTAATTTCTTCATGTTTCTATATTTGATCATCATGAACTCGTTCCATATTTTAATATTTATAATTAATTTTTGCGTATCATTTTAGTGTCTAATTTTTGTGTTTACTTTACGTGTTTAATTTTTGTGTCTACTTTTTGTATTATTTTTCGTATTTAAATTATGGCTTCTAACAAAAATATTTGGCAAACTCAATCCATTTTAAAAAAATAGTAAAGGTGCTAGTTACAGTAGTAATCCTAATGATCTTCCTAGAGTAAGAAAATGTATATAGGTGTAATGACTCATGTCGATAAAACTTCCTTAATGCAGACTCGTGTCTGTAGGTTGGCACTTGACAGCCAGCATTAAGTTAGTCAATTTCACATGATATAAATATATTGTACTAGAACCCCCAGTCTTTTTGTTAGCTGTATACGCCAAACTTAGCAATACGCCAAATTTACAAGTAGTCACCTCGTCTAAATTATTACGCGAACTACTCCAGAAAAAACTATCAATTAGATCGCTCTCAAAACTTTACTAATAATTCATTTTAATTTGTGTTCATCATTTTAATTATTCAATTTCGGTTTCTGTCGCTGCTATTGTTCCATTCCATTCCCGATCTTTCCGTAAATTTTACAGTCCACAATTATCATTTCAATTAAACAAATCATTAAAAATTGCTAGAAGAATAAACTACAAATGGATTTAAAAGGCAAGGATATGAACTGAGATCCGACATTCAAAAATCTATTTTCTTGTCAGCAGGTCATTTTACTTTTTGAATTTATATACTAACCTGCACTCCCCCTTAGATTTTTAATTAACGTGTTTCCCCATGCAATTCAGAAAAGGGTTAACTAATTAACCACCCCCAGCACGCGAGAAAGAGAAAACAGGATAAAGCTTCCAGAAAAATCTATTTTTTCTAGCGTGGTTTTTCAAGCTGCAAAAGCATCGTCTTGTTTCTGTTTGTATTTGGATGTTTTTCTATTTATCGGTATTTTCTATTCCTGCCAGTGAAAAACTTCTGATTTTCCAGTTTGAAAATCCTTACAAAAAGATTAATACAATTGCAGTTTTATGCTTTTCATGAAAAGGAAACTTGAAGAACCTTTGGACTCAAATAAGACACTGCAAAAGAACATTCAAAGAGCTCCAACACTCAAACCGACAAACACAGGAGCACCACACTAGTCATCTAACATATCTCTCTCCTCCGCATGCCCAAATATATATGACAAATAAATCCTGAAACTGTATTTAATAAAGAAATTATATTTAGAATTTAACTTCTATGTGGACAATGTAAATTTCTTTACATTAATAAGCTCGCCTAAAAGATAATTGCCGGTGATCTTTACTAAAAAAAGGTGGATTTGTAACCTAAAAGTACGGTATATTACCTGATATAACATGTTCAAATACATTGACAAGGCAAAAATTATTTTACATTGTCAATGTATATATATTTATGTATCATTACTCCTCCTCCTACTAGTACAACTTATTACCACCACTACCACCATGTAGTAGTTGTGGTGCTTATGGTATACTACTACAACTAGCTACGAAAAACACATATTTTTCCGAGGGACAAAACCAACAGAATTAGGATTTCCAACAAAAAATCGACCGAACAAATTCTGTGAAGAGTAACCGATATATGGACATAGTCGGAAATTTTTGATAGATCCCATCGGTTAACTAAATTAAAAATAACAGTGTTTTCTTATAACTTGTTATTGCTGCTGCTGTTAGTTGTTATGGTTACATTCATTCTCAATGTGTTACCCTAGATATTAACCAATTCACAGGAGTGGAACTTCATTTTCCGGTTTCAATTTAAGTTGTCATGCATGAACAATACTGAAATAGTGCCACCAATTAAAAGGAAAATGAAATAAGTTAGATGGTCAAATAAAAAAATATAGTTTTTTAGTACAAATAATGAACAATTCCCATATCTGATATCACCCAAAATATACCAGGTTTCAATAACTTTCAACTTTTGGCAGTGTCAATATTTTATCTCTACCTATTATGCAAAGGATTTGGTCCTGATGGGATACATCTCTTGTCTTCCGAGCTGGTATTAAGAGTTTGAGACTGACGAGAAACATATTCATGCGGAGATGAATATTTAGGAGGTTCTTCTTCTTATCACTTGCATGCTGTAGTTCCATAACCATCTACCACAGCAAACTTGACCCCCGCTAGAATGAGCAAAGTTGTTACAATTATGACTCTCTGTTTGATGAAGTCATGCTACTGATCATTTGAAGGTGTAGGAACTATTTTTTTATTTAAATCATCAGTATTGAAAACGAGCCTGCTTGGTAGATGCATTTATAAAAAAGGGATGTCAGGATTTTTAAAATGTCTTTTCCTAGGTTGACTATGGGCCAAATTGGAATAGAAGAATTAACCTAAATAACCATCCATGCAACCAGGAAAAAGAATAAGTATATATATATATATATATATATAATTAATATATAATTTATGCATACTAACTAGGGAAAGTAAATCGTGAATTTGACCGACTATTTGTATATATTCCTATATGAAATTGGGTTTCTTAATTGTATAAATAACACCAGTTGGCCACTTTGAGCACCACAATTTAAAACATGATCAGAATTTTAAAATTATTTAAAGTTTAATTTAATTTTTGACAAACTTCAGACGGCTCATGGTGCTATTTTTGCTATATCTTCTTCGTGCTTTCAGATAGGGGGCGGCTCAATGATCTTAAAACCACTTTGATAAGAGGCTTTTTAATATATATTTTTTATTTTAGAAAAGGTATGATACATATTTTTTAAGTCTATCTTCTTAGCTTTGTAAGATGCAAATTTATTACTTCTTTTATAATTGATTTATTCTAATAATTATATTTCACTTCATAATAGAGCTACTAAACTTAATCTCTCGTGAGACCTTGTTGATCTTAGTTAAGAATAATTTTAGTTTTTAAAAATTTATTTTTCTTAATATTTTTTATTTAAAAAATAAGTTTAAATTATCAATATCATAATGACTATTATGTTTTAAGGAACTGCATGCAATGTTTGTTAGATTCTCACCATCTAGTGACCTTAGTTTTTTATCACTAAAGAGAAGACCAAAATGTTTTTTATACTTTTCGATTGTTCAGATCTATTTTGAAGTGGAAAAAATGACTTAGTCCACAATTCTTTTGTGACATATTTAAATTCTAATAAATAAATACTTAAAAAGCAGTATACCTATTAATAAAAACATAAAAATTTATAAGTTTTTAAATGAAAAATAATACTTAAAAATTTAGAATAACAAAACCTTGATGTCTAAATAAACTTTTTATTGCTTCAGATACTTGATGTAATACTTGAAAATCCGAAGAGAAACAAAAAAGAATAGCAATTTACTTTACTCTTGATCGGTTCTTGCTTCTTGTTTTTTGACCCAAGGAGTAAAAAAAACTCAAGTGGCTCTTGTCTCTTCTTGTTTTTTATAGGGAAGGAGTAAAACATTTTAATACGTATTTTAGTATGATGAGAAAACCTGTTGAGAAAGGTGTTATATAACTCATTAGAGGATAAATTAGTCACTTCACTATACTCAACCAATTAGAATTAAGTAGGTGGTTAAGTTAGTTAGATAGGTGTTAATATATATACACACGTGTATGAGCACTTTACACAATGCAAGAATAACATTTCTCAGTTTTCCTTCTCTACTAAGTCTGTACCTTTCTGTTCTTCTTCTTCTTAATACATTTTCATGGTATCGGAGCATAGCTAGGAATCTTTAGCTTGTGGTTCGATCTTAATCTCATGGAATCTACTTGACAATTATTGTTAGTGTTCTTGAAATCTTGGTTGACAATGGCAATCGAAGATCTGCTGAATCATACAACTGAGCACCATACTCATGCACTCGCTCCAACTCCTACATTGGGAGTGAATCAAGCATCTGGAATAGATTACAATCATCCGTTATTTTTATCTCCTTCAGATGTCAGTGGAATTAAACATATCGTTCCAATTGACAAGTATTTAAAACTACTCTATCTGGTTTAGATCTATGCGAGTAGCTCTATTGAGAAGGAACAAATTGGGGTTGGTAGATAGGTCTTGCACTAAAGAACAATTTTCAGAAATAATGTGAAATCATTGGGAAAGAGTTAATGCAATAGTCCTTTCTTGGATCATGAATTTTGTAGCTAGTGGATTATTAGGTGGTATTATGTATGCTTCAAGTGCTCAAGCTGTTTGGAATGATTTGTATGAAAGGTTTAACAAAGTAGATGGTGCAAGATCCTTTAATCTGCATAAGAAAATTACAACCTTAAGTCAAGAAACAACCTCCGTGTCTGTTTATTTTTCAAAATTAAAAGATTTGTGGGAAGAATTTGAAGCATTGGTTCCATCCCCTGGATGTGCTTGTGAAACATCAAAAATACTTGTAATGCATTTGCAAAAATTGGAACTGTTTCAGTTCTTGATGGGGTTAAATGACTCATACCGTCAAGCAAGAAGCCAGATTCTGTTAATGAATCCCATGCTTACTGTCAATCAGGCCTATGTAATGATCATAAGTGAAGAAAGCCAAAAAAACAGTAGCAGCTTCAGCAGGATTATTAGGTGCAAATCCAACTAATGTTCCTGGACAGTATGATGTGGCTTTGTACTCCGGAACAGGTGGAAATCAAATGTTTGATCAGAAAGTATAGAAGAACTACAATGTTCAATGTGAGTTTTGCAAATTCAGAGTTCATAACAAAAAAAATTGTGGGGTATCCCACAGACTTTAACCTCCAGAAGAAAAGTGGAGTTGGGAACTATACTGCTCATAACCCACTGACTGAATCTGCAGCTCAGAACAATCAATACAGAGGAAGCACAAGGTTCAATAATGCAGCTGCCAATAATGTTCTAAATAAAGACAATTTGCAGAACAATCAGACTGCAGGAAATGCATTTGGCCAGTTCACTGGATCAATAGATACTGCAAACCAATCAATGGGGCAGAACATGAGTAATCAACTTAACCTGCAAGGTCAGCTGACCAGTTGCACCTTTACTAAAAGGCAATATGAGCAAATCCTCCATATCCTAAACAACAATGTTGGGCCAACTTCTAATGCCAATGTAGCAAGTACATCTAAGTATTTTAAAGACTAGATAATAGACATTGGGGCTACCAACCATATGACAGTAGACATGGACTCGTTGGACAAGTCTACTATAGTTCAAACTCAGTATCCAAAAAGAGTGTTTATGCCTAATGGAGATGTGACACATGTTACACACACAAGAGCTAGTACCTTAGCAAGTAGAACCACAATAATTAATATGTTTTACATTCCTCAATTCAAATTCAATTTACTCTGAGTTTCTAAACTAACAAAAGAGCTGAGATGCTTAGTAGCTTTCTTCCCTGATTTTTGTATTTTTCAGGAGCTCTTCACGGGGAAGATGAAAAAGATTGGTAAGGAAGATGATGGTCTGTACATACTAAAAAGTCAAGCAACAGGAAACATAAGTGAAGTTACTCTTACGGCTACTGAGAGTTCAGCCAATTATGATTTCAGCTCAGTAGAGGATATAGATTTGTGGCACAGGAGATTTGGACATGTATCAACAAATGTACTTAGGAAGTTACTACCTATTAAACTAGAGCTTATAGCAGAACAAGTGAATAAGTGTGTTGTATGCCCATGTGCAAAGCAAACAACGCAACATTTTCCTACTAGTTGCATTAAAAATACTGCTTCATTTGATTTGGTTCATGTAGATCTTTGGGGACCATATAAAGTATCTACTTTTGATGGTAACAAGTATTTTTTAACAGTGGTGGATGAATTTTCTAGAACAACATGGCTGTTTTTGCTCAATCTTAAGTCGGATGTCCGCATTATTCTTCGACAGTTTATAATGCTTGTAAGGACTCAATTTAACAAAATAATAAAAGTCATCAAAACTGATAATGGCACTGAGTTTGTCAATACAACCTGCAACAATATGTTCAATAATCTTAGGATAACCCATCAGACAACCTGTGCTTACACACCACAACAAAATGGTGTGGCTGAAAGAAAGCACAGACATATTTTAGAAGTCACACGAGCAATTAGATTTCAGGGACACATACATATAAGGTTTTAGGGATACTGTGTATTAGCTACAGCCTATCTGATTAATAGAATGCCAATTTCTGTACTACCAAACAAGTCTCCATATGAGAAATTGTATGGGAAGAAGCCTTCATTAAAATATTTTAAAGTACTAAGATGCTTATGCTATGCAAAAATAGTGCAAGAACAAAATAAACTAATGCCAATGTCTAAGACAGCCATTCATACGGGATATGCAGCTTCTTAAAAGGGATACATCCTGTATGACACTAACAACAAGACCTTCTTTGTCAACAGAGATATTATTTTCAAAGAAGACATCTTTCCATTCAAAACTCCCAATCAAACCAAAGTTCAGCCTATTTTCATGCCCAACAGCTTTCAACAAATAACAGATGAACCAGTCAACCAGTTCACTACTAAAGTTACCGAACCAAGTCATAGTGACATTCAAACAAATAAAGTTGGTGATTTCCACTATGGTACAAAAGATTCAAACCAACAAATCCCAAACTTATCAGCTGATCAAATACAGTATCTACCTCTGAAGCATCACAACAAAACACAATATTTGAGGTAGCAATGAATCCTTACCTTCAAATACTATTCAAGTTCAATCATCTAGTCAACAAAATCCTACTCTGCCAACAGAAGAGACTTTGAGGAAATCAAATAGAGACAAAAGACCACCACTTTGGATGAAAGACTTTGTGTCTTTAAACATTCATAACATATGAAAATATTTCTCCTACCTATCAATCCTTTATTACTGCATCCTCTTCTGTATCTGAACCTGCAAACTACCATGAGGCTATCAAAGATCCTAGATAGATAGATGCCATAAAGGGTGAGATTGAAGCCTTAGAAAACAATCACACTTGGGATATAGTTCCACTACCTGAAGGTAAATCACTTATAAGATGCAAATAGATTTACAAAATAAAGCATAAATCTACAGTGAAATTAAAAGATTTAAAGCTAGGTTGGTCGCAAACGGATTTAGCCAAAAAGAAGGAATTGACTACCAAGAAACTTTTTCACCAGTTGTGAAAATGAAGACTGTAAGGACTGTCCTAGCAATAGCTGCTGCTAAACATTGGCACATACATCAAATGGATGTATATAATGCATTTCTTCAAGGGACCTCTATGATGAAATCTATATGGAGTTACCTCAAGGATTTAATAGTCAGGGGGGAGAGGAAACCAGTATGTAGACTTATTAAATCCTTGCAAGGATTATAGCACCAAAGCTATGGAATGCCAAGCTAACTGAGGCATTACTGAAAGCTCACTTTCATCAGAGTCAATATGATCACTCATTGTTCTTCAAAAAGACATCAGAAGGTATCACCACAGTTTTAATCTATGTTAATGACATGCTTATAACTAGAGGTAGCCTAAAGCTAAGTAAAGACACTAAGACAGGTCTACAACAAGTATTCAAAGTGAAAATTTTAGGTGAACTCAAATACTTTCTTGGCATTGAGTTTGCAAGATCCAGTCAAAGAATCCTAATACATCAGAGAAAATATATACTAAAATTGATTTCTGAAACAGGCCTGGGAGCAGTCAAACCTGCCATAACTCCTTTGGATTTCAACATGAAGTTAACTACCAGAGAGTATGCTGAATGTGTCAAAAGAGACAAGGATGTGATCTCAGAAGATGCAGAACTACTAAATCAGAATCCTTATCAGAAGCTGATTGGTAAGCTGTTATACTTAACCATGACTCAATCAGACATCTCCTTCAATGTTCAAACATTGATCCAGTTTTTACATAAGCCTAAAAAATCTTATATGGAAGCATTACTCAGAATTGTAAGATATCTAAAGCAACAACCAGGACAAGGATTTCTTTTGTCTAGCAAATGCAGCAATGAAGTTACATCATACTGTGATGCTGATTGGACAGTCTGCCCTTACTCTAGAAAATCTGTATCTGGTTATTTTATCAAACTTGGTGAGTCATTAGTTGCTTGGAAGTCTAAGAAACAAGCTACTGTTTCCATAAGCTCAGCAGAAGCTGAATATAGGAGCCTTGTATCAACAGTAGCATAGTTAATTTGACTACTTGGGCTACTAAAAGAACTAGGAATTGATGTTAAACAGCCTGTGAATGTTTATAGTGGCAGCAATGCAGCTATGCAGATTGCGACAAATTCAGTTTATCATGAACGTACCAAGCATATCAAAATCGACTGTCATTTCATTAGAGAAAAGATCTTACAAGGCTTGATCACAGCAAAATACATTCTTACAAGAAATCAACCAGCTGATATTGACAAAAGGACTTAATCGAGTTCAACATGAATATCTCAATTCCAAGCTAGGAGCTTTGAACATCTTTGCACTTCCTAGCTTAAAGGGGAGTGTTGAGAAAGGTGTTACATAACTCATTAGAGGGTAAATTAGTCATTTCACTATACTCAACTAATTAGAATTAAGTAGGTGGTTAAGTTAGTTAGACAAGTATTAATATATATACACACACGTGTATGAGCACTTTACACAATGCAAAAATAACATTTCTCATTTCTTATCATTTTCTTCTCTTTTCCGTCTTGTTCCTCTTCTTCTCTACTAAGTCTGTACCTTTATGTTCTTCTTCTTAATACAATTTCAAAGCCAAAAGGTAAAGAAAGCAAAAACTAAAAATGTGATCATTTGTTAAAATAGTACAAAAAGAAATTCACTTTCATAGGACAAGATCCCCAAAAAGTGTTTTCTTTGTCTCCATAAAAATATTCATATGCCTAGAATAATACTCAATCTTCGCAATAATCATTAAAACAAAATTTTCCTTTTCATAACTAGTGAAAATGGGTTCTTCAGCCTAAATTCAGACCTTCAATTGCATTCAAACTTGGTAGAGCTTAATTTTAAAACTTCGAACTAACGATTTTAAATGGGCAAAGATTACTTTTAGCCGTGATAAGAATACATATATATATATATAAAATATACATTCTGTTGTTATTATTTTGAGAGCGATCCATTTTAAAATTCAGGTCTATAAAATTAATTTTAAAGCGGCTAAACTTTAAAACAATTTAGAAAATTCAGATCTCTAAAATTGATTGTGAGGCCGCTAAACTTTGAAGAATTTGTAATTGGCTATTCTTTCAATTGGATCCTAATGCACTTCCCTCGCGCGGCATTCATATATAGAGATTGTTTTAGCCCCCATTCAGGTATTTCAACTTTATATTTTTATTGACTTTCGGCAAACGCGCAGAAGTTATGCTTCTGAATGCTGAATAGCAGATTATTTAAACCCCATTTTTTTTCTTGAAGAAGTTCGAAAGGCGGGTGGCATTTGTATTTTACATTGAAATTCCAGTTTAGATTTGTGCAAGTATACCACAATGGTAGGTAAGAACTTCTCTATCCTCAATTGGTTAAATAATTGCGTACTAAACGTGTGAGTGTATTTTAGGAGTATGTAGACCAAAATAGATGCCGAGAACTGGCCAAGTCATCATCTTTTTACCGCAGGATATATTCAGAGGTATGCAAACAGTCAACTCTGAAGAGTAAAGAGTGTTTTATTATTGCTTTAGTTTGTTTTTTGGAATGAATTTAGTTGCGTTGACATCATGTTCAGCTTTTGCACTATCAAAGAGAAGCCTTTTAATAGATCATTTTTTCTCCTATATGTTTTGCAGTAATTGTAGTATGTTCATCTAGAAAAATGTCAAAAAGAGCCTAATGGTGTGTTTGGCTTCCTAGAAAATATTATTCAAAGAGCTTATATATAATCTAGGCAAGCATGATGGGGGTGGGGGAAGGGCTATGTTGCTCGGACTCTTCGAAAATATCGTCGGGATGTGCAGTAGCATTTTTGGCGAGTGCGCGCAACACGGTTGAGG
>MCJB01051688.1:30633-43060 GCA_002018475.1 Nicotiana obtusifolia
AGAACTTCTGATTTCATTTTTACAAAGGACAGTTTTTCCACCTGGGAGTAACATTGATGCTTAATCTTAATCATTGTTCTTTATATGAACTTGTTTGACCAGGCACACAGATTAAGAAAGAGAAGAAAGTCTTTTGGAACTTATGCTTTAAACATGTAATTTATTTGTGTTGCTATAAAACTTTTAGAAATTGTGGTCTTAAAGACTTAAAACATGCGTGACATTTGTGTGGCTACAAAATTATGTCATTAAGGATAAAATAAGAAGTTTAAAGTTAAATTATTTTCACATATAGAAAAAGGGTTGTTTTTTTGGAACGGACTAAGAATGAAATAGTGTAACGTAAAATGAAACAGAGGGAGTATATCATTGACCTTTTCAGGTAACTATTGCAATTCTGAGGTTCATTGTAGATCATATGATCAGAAGCAGTTTAGATGAGTCTTCAACATGCTTGTCTTCAATGAATTTTGCATCCGCAATTTCTTGAAGTTCCAGGTTTCCGCTCTAGAGTTTGATTAATTTCTTATCCAACGGCTGTTTTTCCCTTTTTCATGATGACAAACTCATTTCCCAAAAGAGACCATATTTTTCTGGTTTCTTGGATTTGGTTGCTTCACTTTGTATAGTTTTTAAGATTTGGTACATGGAGAAATTGATAAATGTCTATTCTAACTTGGATTTGGTTGCTTCAAGCATAACTTATTTGAAATCTATAATGTTCAATTTCTTTGTGGAGGTTGCTTCACTTGCATTTGCATTGTGTTAACCAGTGAGGCTTAATCAATTGCAGCAGATTCTTTACTTCAATTCATTGTTGCGCAACCACTTTCAGCTGTTTTCATGGTGCAACAGTTCTGTATGCCCTGTACAATATCGTGCTTGACATTGCTCAGTTTCTAAATTAGAGATGTTAAATGTAACTTCGAACTACTATACTTGTAGCGTTATTGTATATTCCTGACATCGAGATTGAATGGTTTATTACTTGCGTTAACATGCTTTAGGCATATTGTTTCTTGGGATTTTCTTTCTGAAATTATGTTGTATCCGCAGGTAGAAGAGATAGGATGGGAACACCTTGTCAGATTGGGGGAAGATCTGAGACTTCTCAGCTTTCGCATGATGTAAGGATTTTTTTTCCTTTCATTTTTAATGCTATGGTTGGTTAAAAAGAGGAAGGATAGGTGTTGTTTAAGTGAAAGAAGAGGGTACAGATTAGAATTATGTATGTGAAAGCCGGAACTTAAATTTGGGAAACTAAGTACAAGCGAAAGCACTTAGTTTCTAAATTGCAGCTAGTGGAAGGCCATAATTTACCTTGCTAGGCAAGAACTTTTAAGCTTTTTCTGTGTGCCAGGGACAAGAATGGAAGAGTGCACATTGTTCAGATAACTTTGGATGGAACATATCCGAATCAACCACCTTCAATATCAGCGGTTGGCATCCTTCAAATTTCTGATACTAGAGCCTTGCACTCTTTTGTCAATTCTTAATATGCTGACATTTCACCAGGACATGCCTTATCTCTTCAATGTGGAATGGTCAATAAACTCAAGACTAAAAGATGTTATCCAACAGTTTCAGCGGGTAATTTTGTATCATTTTCATCGTGTTGTAAATCTCCCTTCATTTGTTTTTTCTTTGTGTTGAATTGTCCCACATCGGTGGGATTTGAGGTCATCGGTCTCCTTATATGGTCTTGGGTAATCCTCACCTCATAAGCTAGCTTTTGGGGTTGAGTTAGGCCCAAGGTTCATTTATCATGGTATCAGAGCCAGGCCCATCCCAATTATGTTACCGATGTTGGCCCCCCATTTATATTGTCCACGCTCCAGTTTGCAGGCCTGGACGTGAGGCCGGGGGAGGGGGGAGTGGAAGGGGGTGTTGAGTTGTTCCACATCGGTGGGATTTGAGGTCCTTGGTCTCCTTATATGGTCTTGGGTAATCCTCACCTCATAAGCTAGCTTTTGGGGTTGAGTTAAGCGCAATGTTCATTTATCATTTGTAACATAATATTTAATGATCATTTCATCCACCAAAGGCATTACTTTACCTTATAAAAAATAAAAAAAATAATCCATCAAGTACACCCATAATTTAATTATGGATTGTAATTTCTGTTTTACTTACTATATCTTCTTGTTACTGGATTCAGCATATGGATAAGCTTCAGGAGTTTTGGAATACAATGGATGACATTGACCACTCTCTTTTGGTTTCTGACCTAAGATATCCTCGCCGTGCTTTGTCACATCGCCAACTTAATATTAGTATGTGCTTATTTACATAACTGTTCTTTGATGGGTCAGGACCCTTTATGCCAACTGATTCATATGCATTCGCTTTTGTCATAGGCAATGACTGCCATATCATGTTATGTATAGATGCTAATGATCCGACATCCCTACCAGAGTAAGTGTTCTCTAAGACCACCAGATTTTACAATTATTCGTATCTTTATGAGTTATAAATTGATGTGGAGTTCTTCTAGCTGTCGCTTTCTTGGTTCAGATTCAGAGGTGGAGAGATTGAGAGCGATGTGGAGGAGAAACTGCAAAAGATGGTATTTCAACTTCCTCTTTTAGTGCTGACTTGTAATTGTCATGGTCCTTATCATTGCCTACATTGGGATGCTGATAGTGTAGTCTTATAGTGCTCAAATTAACTGCTTTAAGTAATTATTCCGGTTCCAAAAGTTACTAGATTTCTCCATTAGCTGGAGTTTATATGTAGAAGTCTGGGAACATCCGCACTTAGTTTTTGTTGCCAATCCATAGAATTTTCTCTATGTTTGGTATTTTGAACATTTAAAAGATGAAGGAACTGGGTGGGTAAGGATCTTTTAACTTTTGCTGAGCTTTTGCTTTTTTCCCCAGTTACGTGTCATCAACTCTGATTTCTATTCTATTCACAGGATGAAAGACAAGCCATTTTCTGAGAATCTTGAAAATATATTGGATGTTCAACTTCATGGATCTTCAAGCATTCAGAAAACTGATCCACAAACTGAATGTGGCATTTGTTATGCACAATATCTTCCAATTGGTAATCTTATATCCATAAAATAAACCCATTGATATTTTTTGGATGATGGCATTGACTTTGTGATGTCAACCTAGATGATGAACTTGGTGCAAAGAGTGGAAGTGGCACTGATTGTACATGTGAAAATAACAGCTGCAGTAGGGCCTTCCACAGTGTTTGCCTCGGAGATTGGTTGCGTTCCATCACAACAACAAGACAGTATGTTGAGCTCTTTTATCTTGATTCTGATTATGATGACAACATATCCTTAACATTTTGTTATTTACTATCTCTTGTTTAGATTATGTTGTGCTAGTCCAATGTTGGAGGGAAAATGTTCCTAGGTTAGTTGATTTTATAGCCAGGCCAAGCTAATGCAATCGTGTAAATAAATTAAAACAGATAAAATAATGTTCTGGAAAGGAAAAGATATTGCCAAATTGGAGGAGAAGCTAATGAAATGTCTGAATGTTTATATCTTATCAGTTTATGCACTAACACACCTGATAAGCACTGAAGAAAAGCTAAAGCGAATAAGGAGAGATTAGTTAGACAAGATTTTACTTGAACTGATTATAGTAAAAAAACAAATTATGTTTTTTCAAAAGGCACAAAAACTCTATCTTGCATGAACTGTCGTATGTAAGTCATACTGTTCTATGTTACAATGAAAATACATGCACTCTTTTCATACACAGTTTCGGTTTTCTGTTTCTTTTGTACTTTTAAATGGCATTTTGATTACCCTCTAATCCAAATTGACTTCTTGTTGTATGATTTTGAGAGAAAATTAAATTCGAAATCTCCTAGTGCTAATCTGGGAATATATGGTGGGGATAGACATTGTTTGTTTTGGTTTGGAGGAAAATATAGAGAAAATTGTATACAAAGAATTTTAAGTGAGACCTGTCTAACTTTTGGCATAATTAAACTGTCTATTTTGTGTTTTGAACAACTTTTTACCTTTTGCTTTTTCTTACCTTTATTACTTTAATTAAGGAGATTTTCCTTTTTCAATTCAGTTATCACATTCATCTGCTCTGTTTGTTTTACAGGTCATTTGATGTTCTGTTTGGGAATTGTCCATACTGTTCTGATCCAATTGCTGTCAAAATCAATACTAGGAAGTAAAGTGGTAAGTTACCCCTGTCAAATATTTGAGATAATTTAGCTCGCTTTGCTCAGATTACTTCGAGTGATAGAGAAGGCTGGAGATTTAGGGGAACATTACTTTGTTCGATCACCTCTCCATTTTGTGTAATGAATGTGAAACTTCTTTGGGCAATGTTAATAGCCTGTTTGGCCAAGCTTCTCCGAAGGCCAAAAGTGTTTTTTTTCCGAAAAGCACTTTTTTTCTTCTTAACTTAAGGTGTTTGGCCAAGCTTTTTTGGGAAAAAAAGTGCTTTTGGAAAGAAGCAGAAGCAGTCTCTGAGGAGCAGAAAAAAGTAGCTTCTTACCAAAAGCAGAAGCAGAAGCAGTTTTGACTTTTCTTCTTACCAAAAATACCCTTAACAAAATATAGTATATACCAAAATAAAAGTTAAATCTAATACTTTGGATATTAGTATATAAGTATTTCTTCTTATTTTTAGGATAGTTTTCTAATATATATAGTGACTTTAGGCGTGATGCTTTTATATTTGTTGAATGATTTTTAATATATTTGAATAATACTAAAATTAATGTACTTTTTAATTTTATTTTCATATTTTACTTAAATAAAATGAAAAGATTTAAGTATTGCATGTATAACAAAATTTTGAGATTATTTATTTACTTATAATATTAACTGTTAAGTTAATCTATCTATGTCCTTATTCGTAATTTGATACTTAAAAGCACTTTTTGAAAAGTCTGGCCAAACACAAATTATTGTTCAAAAGTGCTTTTTAGAGTGATTAGCCAAATACAAACTGCTTCGCTCCAAAATATTTTTTTCAGAAGCACTTTTGAAAACAATACTTCTCAAAATAAGCTTATTTTTCCAGCTTTGCCAAACATGCTATAAATCTGCATAGAGAAGATGTTGCTTTCAAGTATGAGCAGCACTTTGAGTCAATTAGTCATGAATATGATTTGCATTTGTCATTCAGTGATGTGGAACAACCTAGTAAGTGAAACAACAACAACAAACTCAGTGTAATCCCCACAAAGTGAGGTCTGGAGAGGGTAGTGTGTACGCGGACCTTGCCCTTATCTTGTGAAGGTAGAGAGGTTGTCTCCGTATAGACCCTCGGCTCAAGGAAAGATGAAAAAGAAGCAGAAACTAATAAGTGAAACAAGGTAAACTCAGTGTTACGAAAAGCGCTCGCTTCAGCGCGAAGCGAAACGAGACCTCGGGCGCTTCTGTGATGTGAAGCGTAGCAAGGTTGAGTAAAGCGAGCGCTCCTGCGCACTTCTGCAAAAATGCCGAGAAGCGTAAAAGCGATAGATTTATTTTAATTTTTTTTAAAAATTCTGCTTCACTTCAAAAAAGCGAGCGCTTCGCTTCTCGGTTCTCGCTTTAAGCGAAAAGGGGCTTGTTGTTTTTCCTCGCTTCACGCTCTTCACAACATTGGGTAAACTAAATTTTTTTGCTTCATGAAGTTTGTCCTGCTATTATATCATGATCATCCTCATAATATGGAGGTTTTTGCGCTAGTTGAGCATATATCAAGGCACATTTAGTCAAAACTATTATTTTTGGGCCTGTTAGCGCTCACGATTTGATACTTGGTGGATAATAGGTCACTTCCAGTTTAATCGAAAGTGATATTGTGACTAAAAGCTAATGAATTGTAGCCTAGGAGTTCCCTAAGTTTTACATGAATGAAGTCAGAATGGCTCCTAGTTTCATATATTCTTGATATCATCGCCTGTCCACTACTCAAGTAATTTGGGAGGTGAATAATTGTGGGCTAGTAGCCTTGTGTTGGTACTTTTCTTCAATTTTCTCAAATTTACCTCATTAATCACGATGCAAAAACTGGATGATGGGGGTCTGGTTAGTCATAACAGCTTCTTCTTTCT
The DNA here is from genome assembly GCA_002018475.1 of Nicotiana obtusifolia. NCBI lineage: Eukaryota > Viridiplantae > Streptophyta > Magnoliopsida > Solanales > Solanaceae > Nicotiana > Nicotiana obtusifolia. The sequence goes on from MCJB01051688.1 coordinate 36,670, forward strand.
CCTCTTTGCCAAACTCACACTTGAGGATATTTCCTTTTTCATTTCTATGACTACAATTTCGTATCATGGTTTTGCTTAATAAATCAAAACGTGGACTTAGTTATTCACACTTTACCGTCACAGCTTGATGTAATAGAGAAGGATGGACTTGCCTCCAATTTGTATCGAAGCACCTTAATATAAAATAATAGATAAAAGAAGAATGAAGAGACCAATACTGTGTCACAGGATGAGGATATGTAGAGCGGCTACTATGGGTTCAACTAATTCATTGCTTATGGCTCGAATAATTTTTATATATATTTACACACATTTTGAATCTACTTACTCTAAAATTTAATTTTCGCTTCTTACCAAAGACATTAAAAATGTATAGACAAGCATTCGTGACGTTTCTCGCAGGAAATCAACAATGGTTGGATCGTCTCACAAAAGTGGAATATTCTTTGCATTCTAAGAGGGTTTTAGGATGTGGAAAGAAAGAATTCATCAGTGTGAATTTCTAATGACTCATAGTTCAACTCGTAGTTGAAAGGGACTAATATATGTTGAAGTTAGTCCATAGTTGTATTTTCTACGTCGGCTCCAATTTTAAAAAGTATGAGAATCTAAAGAAATTTCTAGAGGAGTTTTCAGAAAACACTATAGTTTAGTGGGTATTAACGCGATGCAGCTACAGTTTCAATATTTACTGTTCATAGCTAAACTTATGTTGATAGTGTCCTGTATTTTATGTATATGTGCGCCTATTTCAATGAATACAGTGTTGGTAAATATACTAAAATCGCGGGAAGATATCTGTTTAAAAATAGAAAAAGCACTAAATCAGCGTCTATTACGCTAAAAGATCTCAACCTACAAAATTGGAACACGGTTCTTTACTCTTCGATAATTAGAAGATTTTGGTCCAAATTTCAAAAAATAGAGCATATACGTCATGAAAATTGTATTCGAAGCTTGCAAATATGCATTCAAATTTATAGATGAAGCTTCAGCGATACAGCATATAGATGTTTTTGAGTGCGTTTGAGGTGTGCCGACTGAACTTGATTGGATTGTTTTCCGCCCGCCATTGATTCATGTATCTTAGTTCGCAGAAAGTGTTGAAGTGTTACAAGTATTAACAACAGAAATAGTAACTGAATTTACGAATTCATTGGTTGGCTTTAATATGTCTTCAAAAAGCTTTGTGAACTTGTCATTGATCAATGTTCGTAGATTCTTGAACTCCCCCTCGATCTAAGTTTTGAACCACCAATTAAAAACTGGTTAGCATATTGTGTATCGACTATTTTCTGCCAGAAATATAAAGAAATTTTAGATACACTATTAACAGGAATATTTAATCACACTACTTACAAACTTCTTAAATGAGTGTAGTTCTTACCTCAAGAGAGAGAACTCACCTGATTTGGTATTAGTAGGGACATCACCATGGATAGTAGGGTGTTTTTGTTCTACCTGTTGCTATGACTTTTGGCGAAACTGGCTTCTTAGTAAGTAAAACTTATTCCCAGTCTTAACAGGAGGAGCATTCTTGGAAGGAGGATTTGCAACAACATGTGGTGTTGGATTCTTTGCAGGTGGAGGATCAACGAGCTGTTGTTTGCGCTTCTTATGAGGTGGTGATGTTGATAGACCAACACCTTACTGATGTTTCTTGTTTGCCATAAGAGAGGGTGTAGTACTAAAGTCATCAAAATCATCTTCATTGTGGTCAGTGTAAGAGGGAGTTTGCTCTACACCACCGTCATCCGGAGGCAATTGAATTACTGCACGCTCTATGGCGGTTGGATGTATGTTTCTGTATATCAATTGAAAATAAGAAGAGCTACAATGTCAAGTTGTATAAAAAATATACTACATTCATGTATATATGAATTAACATGTATATCTCTATATATGTGTATATGCAACTGTGTAATGTATGTGGATAAGAACTAATTACCAGGTTCTCCTTTTCATTAGACATGCCTTTCATCAAATACTCAAAAAGTGGCCGATTGTCAGTGGACTTCAATTAAGAATATTGGGAATTAACTTATCAACTCGGATGACTGATCTTGGGGTCAACATTTGGACAACACCCATACAACCATTCTTGCATCGTAAGAGGCATACCAGCAATTCTGTAATAATTTTTTTCGAAATTTATCTTCTTGCTGATAGATTTGACAAGGGCACTGAATATTTCCTTAAGTCTCAACCAAGTCAAAGTGAATCCTTGGAATGGATGTGCTTTTCTTCTTACTGGAATTTAGGTATGTATTTATGAAATACAACAATTCTATTTTCACAGCATCTTCATTGTTATCAAAGCCCCAATTCTGTCACTAAAGAAATTTAGCAAACCAATTTTTTTCACATGTGTGGCGATGTGATAGGAGAATGTTTAACAAAGAATTTTAATTCCTGCCTACAAAACCACAAAAGGTGATATTAATTACCTAATATAATCAAATCATCTAAATAAAGCTGCAGAAAGGCACAGATATGGTAGCAAGTACATTACTTCTGCAAAAATTAACATAGACATGCCATTACATAAAGTATACATTATATCAAGAGGATGAAGCATGTGATGTATCAAAATTTGAGTTTTTGAATACAGCATAAAAAGTAGATGCAGGATTGAAAAAATACATTACAAAAATTGGATTAAGGCATAAATTCAAATACACTTAAATACAAATACAACCACAATCAAAGACTGTACGAAAAGAATAATGTATCAAGCAAAAAAAGTATCAAAAATCTCAAAGGTACAATGTATAAAAAAATAAAAAAAATTCGATATTCTGTATAGGTAAAACTCACAGATATACAGATTCAAATGGAACTACAATCTCAAAATTTTCAAAATACACAAAATACATATATTTATAAGTTTAAAAACAGATACATAACCTTCTCCTTCACTGATTTCGAATTCTCGCCTTTAGCTAAAGTTTTTCCCTTACTCCCCGAAGCGACATCGCTCATTTTTCTCCTCTTTTCTATACTTATGATGTGCACGAAAACTTTTGAAACTTCAACAACCTCTGTTATTTTAGTAGATTTTGTACCTTTATCTTGTTTCCATGGTTGCATGGGGTCATTGCTTCGTTTGCTTCGCTTCTGGGCTTCCATGGCAGAAACAGAGCTTGCAATATATCTTCGTCTTTGAGTGATGCGCAAATGAAAAGATGACCCATCAAAATTGAGGGCAGTAGTTGGTATACCTCGAATTACCCTCTTCGGATAAGTCAGCCAGGCCAAAACTGAATTGCTTAGTATTTTGAAATAAAAGATTCAAAATGAACTAAGCAAAAACTACCTAAAAATCTTTACCTATATGTGAGGGAGCATGATTTAGGAACAAAATTGTGCTTGAAAACATGGAAAGAAATCGCGATTGTTGAGGGAGAAAGCATTTCGGATAGGTACTGAGAGATAGAAAGAGAGAAAAACCGTTGATAGAGAAAATTGATGCACAATGGCATATTTTACGCCTTAACTGTAGATATACAGTTAAATTGTTTTTAAAGTATTTTAGTTTATAGTAAATATGGTGGCTTATTTAGTTATAGCATATAAAATTTTCTAATTTCTTCAGCACTTTTAATTATTGGGTTTCAATTAAAAAAATGTTTACATGCAGTAACTAAATAATGCACCGTATATATCATAAACCAAAAACACTAATTATGATTTATGGCTAATCTTTACTTTTTATAGCAAAAAAAGTGTATATGATACAGTTAAGGCGTAATACACGCCATTTGTATCCATCTTCTCCTATCAGCGGTTTTTCTCTCTTTCTCTCTTTCACTGCCAACACGAAATTCTTTCTTTCTATCTCAACAGTCGCAATTTTCTCTCGATGTTCACAATTCAAGCGCGATTTTGTTTCTTAAATCACGCCCCCTCACAAATAGGGAAAGTTTTTTTGGGTAGTTTTGCTTAGTTCGCTTTGAATATTCTATTTCACAATACTAAGCAATTCAATTTCGGCCATTGTTAGGGTTTTGTGAAGAAACTAGAGTTTTCGACTTTAATGGCTGACTTAAGCACTCCGAAGAGGGTAACTCAAAGTATACCGCCTACTTCCTTCAATTTTGATGGGCTATTTTTTGATTTGCGCATCACTCAAGAAGAAGATGTATTTGCAGGCTCTATTTCAGCCATGGCAACCAAGAGACGAAGCAAACAACACAATGACCCCATCCAATCATTGGAACAAGATGAAGATTCAAAATCTACTAAAAGAGCATAGGTTGTTGAAGTTTCAAAAGTTTCCGCACACAACATAAGTATAGAAAAAAGGAAAAAATCAGCGATGTCGCTCCAGGGAGCAAGGGAAAAACCATCGCTAAAGGCGAACATTCAAAGCACCGACGGAGAAGGTTATGTATATGTTTTTTAACTTAGACCATCTCCAATCTTGCACCATTTCTTGCACCAAATGCTATTTTGGTGCAAAAAATGGTGCATTGGAGCTCCAATCTTGCACTATATCTTGCACCATTTTGGTGCATGAATTTTGGTGCAACACTATTCATTGCACCATTTTACTATTCATCAATAATTATTATTATTTTATTATTATATAACACTTTTAATTTAACATATTATAGATTTTAATTGTTACATTTAAATTCCTAATATACCTATTCATCTACACCATTACTATTCATTAATATTTTTTTTTATTATATAACACTTTTAATTTAACATATTATAATTTTTAATTTATAATTTTACATTCCTAATATACCTACTTATTTTTTATGTAATATCTTATAATATTAATTTTACATCTTAATTTTAGAGTGTAAGTTTTATAAATTAATTTTCGTATATATTATTTTATATAAAATTGTAAGTTAGTTTTATTATAAGTTATAATTGTATTAAAAAATAAAACCATCACAAAAATGAAAATTGCAAATATAAAATATAATATGTTGTTAATAAATAACACAATGTTCAATAATTTGAACGTGCATTCGGAGTTTTGCAAGCTCGTTTTGCAATTATTGCGGGGCCCTCATGTTTTTGGAGAAAAGAAGTGCTACATGATATATTAACATCATGTATTATACTGCACAACATGATAATCGAGGATGAGCGTGATCTTGATGCACCAATTCAAGATGCTTGGGAAGGTCCAACTCCAACAGTAGAAATGGTAGTAGATGAAAATTATCGATTTGAATAATTTTTAGCTCGGCACAAAAAAATTAAGAACAAAGATGCTCATTTTGCACTTCGTAATACATTAGTAGAGCATTTATGGGAGCAACGTACTAATCATGGAAGTTGAATATTTATGTAGAAATTAAAATAAATTCTACCTTAATGTAATAGTATTTATTTAATTATATTTTATCAATGATTTCACTTTTATTTGAATTATCCATTAATATGTATAACGTATAATATTTGCTTACAATTTATATTATTTAAAATTTTATGGTATAAAATAATTTTATGTTAAATGATTTATAACAAAGGATTATGAATTACATGGGATGAATATGTAAAAAAGAAAAAAAAAGAAAGGATTTTTTCTGAAATTATAAAATAAAATTAAGTAAAAGAAAATAATATAATATAAGAGAGAGAGAAGAATATAAAAGGAATATTATTTTTTTAGTGCAAAAAATAGTGCAATGGGTTGGAGTTAATTTGCACCATTTTAGTATTTGCACCAAAATAGTACAAAAAATGATGCATAGGGTTGGAGATACCCTTAGAGCAGCTAGTTGGGGCATCAAAATTCTTTCTGGCTGGTACCTACCTAGGGAAAGATGAACGAATTGACATCATATAATTTTTTTGTTCTCTTCCAAAATTTTGTGAATGATTTGTTAGGTGAGTTTCTCTTCAAAAAGAAGCATAAACTTTTGATTTGTTCTATTAATATACGACATTGTATAGTTGATCATCGTGTGGCTGTTAAGCCGCATCTCTTTCGATAAGATATTTGATAATTGCGCCTAGTAGAAAAGGGGTGTTACTCAACCACCCTAAAGCAAGCAAAACGTTAAGTGTACCAGTGCTTTTTGTGCTTTATTTATTTCCGAATTCATATACTCTTAATTTCTTTTGTGAAGTGTATATAAGAAAGCTTTTCAGTACGTTCCAAAATTGCCAATCTTAATCTGTCCATGAGCTAGCGAAATTAATCTAATACAATTAGCGGTCGTTTGGTTCAAAAACAAGCTATACATGAATTAGTAATGTAGTGATTAATAATACGTGGATTAATAGTATATGAATTAATTTTTATTGGGTGTTTGGTTAGCATTAAAATGGGATAATACATAATTACCCCATTGGGGTTGCACCAAAGTTCCAGTTGCACCCCTTAAAAACATGGGTGTCTTATGACCCCCCCCCCCCCCCC
>MCJB01051688.1:43080-57699 GCA_002018475.1 Nicotiana obtusifolia
CCCCCCCCCCCCCATATTTTTTTATTGAATTAAAATACACCTTCGCGGCCCAGCTGGCACACTACATCAGTTATAACCAGGCGCGTGTTATGCACCCTTATATTTATTTATTTTTCCTTTTATTTTTTAATCCAAAGTGGGTTAAAAGTTTTATTTAACCCAACCCGAAGGTAAGATTCATTATCAGACCCAAGCCCTAGGGATCAAAGGCCTCGTCTCTGTACCCTTCCATAGAGGAGGGGCCTTCAAGCGTACAAAGTGTTAAGAAAGATTGGGTCCTCTCACCTATGCTCACTTCCGTTTTAGAAGTCAGATTGGATTTTCAATTGGTACTCAACAGAAGGGTGGAAAACCTCTGAAAGGCGAGGCAGATTTAACGCTACGCCCTTCCCTTAGCGCCTCCCTTTAGGCGGGGCTCACAACCAAAGGATGCAGGGGGTGAAGTTTTCGAGAAAGAAGAAATAAGAATTGCTCTTAACTTCCTATTGGCCCTCTTCTCTGTTCTAGGTCCTTTCCTCACTGAGGACCATGGGCCAATAACTTCAGATACAAAGTATGATTTTTCCAAGACGTGCAAGGCGGGCCCCAGCCTTCTAATGAGAAAAATTTCAACATAAAAGTAAACTTTCGTTCTTCCTGTTCCCGCGTCAGACATATGCTCGGTTGAAGTTGGATTTAGAAAGGATCAACAACGGTGCATATATGCTATTTTAAGGACAAGAAATATTGGACTAGACTATTCCTTATGTAGATGTAGTGGATAAGTGGCACTTGAATTGGAAGTAGCTATCGGCCAGGTCTTGGATAGATCTCAAGCGGGCTTGAATTGCTTTATTCGGTCTTCAGCTGGCCTACGAGGCTGCTGAAAGAGAAGAAAAGGAAAGGTGGTACTAAAAAGGGACTGCTACCAATTAGGCTAGAAAGAAGACAGTAAGCGCCGGTTAAAGTGACTTACTTGAATGGTGAGCTATCCTATAAGACTAAGAAGCGGGGAGAGAGAAGAATAACCTCTGTGAAAAGGACAGAGCCGCTTGGCCGCTACTTACACATCTGGAGTTCTGGATTGAACTAGGGAACGGAATTCAAGCGCAACGAAGGCCCTTAGATAGGACTTCATCTATGAATAGAAGAGATTTTCTTTCTAGTGGAGCTCATCACGACCATCATAACCTAACTCTAGGACTGGTACGGTCACTGATCCTCCAGTCGATGAATCTTGCAATGAGATATGCCCTACAATAAACCGCCGAAGCCGAGGCAAGAGCAAGGGTTGAAAGACAAGAGAGATGAATTCAATCTCTCCTATTTGTTCCATTCTCAATGGTTAGTCGGTTGGCCAGGATGCTTTGGTTTATCGGATCGATCGCAGTGGTCAAGTGCACTGGACGACACGACATTCTCATTTAAATAGTACCATCGACTGGAGACTGGATTGCTACCAGAGAGAGGAATGACTGTAGGCACGGAACTTACTTTTGACCCTTTCTTTTCCCCTTGGTTCGCTAGCTAACTTGCTAACACTTGGATTCTCGAACTCTAGAAGCGGATTTCAGGAATTTGTTCACATCCGATTCGATGGCATCTGTCCGCTTTCTACCCTTTGCAAGCGTGCTACTGACTCGATGGACAAACTCAAGGCGTATGTATAAAAGTATTTGCCTCCAGAAGGAATCCTAGAATTCCGGCTGTTTTCTGGGTTTGAAAAAGTGTGGATTTTCAAGAACGAGAATCACGCTTGTTATACGGGATCCGACGCATCCAACAGAGCGAAACAGTATTCCATTCTTTTCGACGGCATCCTTCCGCACCCATTACAACACTCTTCTTCGATCCCTCCATTGATTCTTCTTTAAATTCTCAATGCGAAGTGAGATTTGAACTCAAAATCGAAGCTTTAGGGAGATAATCGAAGCTTGAAGAAAAAAATCAAATCTTGAACTTTTTTAACGAAGACTTTCTGAACTCAATCGAGAGTCATTTTGATTGTGACGGGTAAGATCTTTTACACTATTTCTGATCATACTGTGTGTGTTAGTATGTTGTTTTATTTATTATTTCATTTTGTTCTGATTTCGTATGATTTTGCATGTTGGTAGTTAGATTAGGTTTTTTTATTTTATTTTTAAGATTAGGGGTTTATATGTAATATGGGGTAAGTAACTAAATTGTTTTTTGATGTAATGGCAAGGTTGTTAAATGGCTTTTACTCTTGTAACACTGAGGTGGTTTCATGGGGGCACAATTTTGTTTGGTCCTAATTTATAAGGGTGGCTGTTTAACAGAGTATTTTGGTATTGTCACGATCCAAAACCTCACCTGTCGTGATGGCGCCTATCTCAATATTAGCCAAGCCAATAACCTTAATAAAACACTATAATCTTTTAAGTTTGAAAAAATAATATTTTAATATAATAGAAAATCCCACAAATACTGATGTGAGTACACTTTCAAAACCCGGTCACTGAGTACATGAGCATTATGATAACATATCTGACTGATATAAACACTGTCTGGAAATATTAAACGATACAAATAACTAAAATGAAAGAGAGACAAGGTCTGCGAACGCCAAGAAACTACCCAGTAGTCTCCAACAAATGAAACTCTAAAATCTAGAACCCGCCGTATCCGGAAATGCCTGGGTTTGCACACGAAGTGTAGAGTGTAGTATGAGTACAACCGACCCCATGTACTCAATAAGTAACAAGACTAACCTTTGGAATAAAAGTAGTGACAACCTCAGCAGGAACACTCCAATATAGAAATAACAACACAAAAATGTAAGCATGTTCTCAAGTTCAACAAATAAGCCCAATACAAGTAAAATAGATAAGTTCTACATGATATCAGGAATATGACATCTTTATATCTACATGCCAAAATATATACTATATGTGATGTACCACAATGGAGATCTCGTGTACTCACACTCTTAGAATACTCAATCACTCAGTACTGTATAAGACCAATCCAGCCTAGGGAGCTCCATCCCATATATATATATATATATCACTGACAGTCAGTCACTCAGTACTGTATAAGGCCAATCCAACCCAGGGACCTCCATCCCAAATATAAACAAAATAAGGCAACTCCATGCCTGGGGAACTCCATCACGAATATAAATAAATAAGGCAACTCTATGCCTAGGGAACTCCATCCCAGATATATATAAATAAGGTAACTCCATGCCTGGGGAACTCTATCCCAAATATAAAGAAACTGCACTCCTTGTGGGGGGTGCAGACTCCGGAGGGGCTCCTTCAGCCCAAGCGCTATAATAAGTCAGATCTAGGCATAAATAAATAAAACATGCTGCGGTGTGCAGTCTGATCTCATAAATATCACTCAAAATCTCTAGCCTCTTGGGCTCTCAATGACATGAAAATCAACCCGACATGATGACATGATGTATCAATGAATGACAACAGAGACTGAGGATATGATATGCAACTGATAGATGTGACTGAGTACACAATTTACAATTTAAACAAATAATTCAACAGCAAGGCGTTCCCTGTGGGTCCTAAATATATCATCACGTAGCCTAAACATGATCTTTAATATGAGTCTTCACTTAATTCCTTTAACACATGAAAGTACATGAATAATGCTAGATTACTTGACTACACAATTCCACGAAATCAATTACGTTACAATTTCTACGATGCACGCTCACACGCCCGTCACCTAGCATGTGTATCACCTCAAAATGTATTACTTACCTCAAAATGTGCAAGAACTTTATTCCAATATGCCTTTGCCTAGCGAATCGGCCTCCGAACGCCTCGAATCTAGTCACAATTAATTCGATACAGTCGACACAAATTATAGGAATTAATTCCATATGAAAATACTAATTTTTCAACCAAAATCTGAAATTCAACTCAAAAATCATCAATGGACCCAACAAAAGTTAAAAAATATGAACGCCCATTCAACCATGAGTCCAACCATATCAAATTTACCAAATTCCGACATCAACTCGACCTCAAAATCTTAAATTCTTATTTTGAAATTCCTAGACCCAAATCCTCGAATTTCACCATAAAAACACATAATCTAGTCGAAATACTCAATGATAATTCAATATTATTGACTAACAATGATCATAAGTGACTTACCACAAGTTTTCCCGTGAATTCCCTCTGTAAAATCGCCTAAACCCGTGTTAGAAATGTCCAAATATGCCAAAATCCCGCAACCCCTCTGATTTTATTCTGTCAGGGGCTTTTTGCATTTGCGGCTCACTTGGACGCATCTGCGGTCTCATAGATGTGAGGGCTAATACGCTTCTGCAGCTCAGGCCACTTCTACGGACTGCAGTCCACTTCTGCGGACTCGCTTCTGCGAAGAAGTTGTTCGCTTCTGCAATGAGGCTGCCCCTTTCCCATTTTCCGCTTCTGCGATGGATGTGTCGCAGGTGTGACTCCGTTTCTGCGGTCGCCCATTCGCACCTGCAACCACTGCCTCACTCAACCATTTCCAGCTTCTGTGCTACCATGCTCGCTTCTGCGAGCTTGCCCCTGCGAGCAAAATTCCAACTCACCCGAGGCCCCCGGGACCTCAACCAACTATACCAATAAGTTCCAAAACAAAATACGAACTTAATCAAGGCCTAAAATCACATCAAACAACGCTAAAAACACGAATCATACCCCAATCAAGCTTAATGAAACTAAGAAATTTCAACTTCTACATTTGATGCCAAAACCTATCAAATCAAGTCCGATTGACCTCAAATTTTGCACACAAGTCATAAATGATGTAACAGACCTATGAAAATTTGCAGAACTGGATTTCGACCTGATGTCAACTCCATGGTCAAATTTCCATACTTTATATTTCCTATCTTCGCCATTTCAAGCCTAATTTAACTACGGACTTCCAAATAATTTTTCAGACACACTCTTACGTCCAAAATCACCATACGGAGCTATTGGAGTCATCAAAACTTAATTTCGGAGTCGTTTACACATAAGTCAACATCCGGTCAACTATTTCAACTTAAGCTTTAAATATTAGAACTAAGTGTTTCAATTCATTCTGAAACCTCCCCGACAAGTCACATGATTATAATTGAACACAGTAAATGGGGGAACGGGGCTGTAATACTCAAAACGATAGTGTCGGGTCGTAGTTCATCTTGGAACAGGTTTAGAATTATACTTGGAGTCTCAAATAGGTGTGGATATTTGCTCCGTATATCTCACTCAGTCTCCCAAGTAGCTTCTCCGACTGGCTGGCCTCTCCACTGCACTTTCATTTAAGCTATGTTCTTTGATCTCAACTTTTGAACTTGCCGGTCCAAAATGGCCACCGACTCCACATCATATGTCAAATTACCATCCAAATGAACCATACTGAAATCCAAAACATGAGATGGATCTCCGACATACTTTCGGAGCATGGATACATGAAACATTAGATGAACACCCGATAGACTAGGCAGGAATGCAAGTTCATAAGCCACCTTCTTCTTAAGTATATCAAAAGGCCCAATATACCTAGGACTCAACTTGTCCTTCTTTTCGAACCTCATAACACCCTTCATAGGCAAAATGCGGAGTAGTACCTTCTCTCCTACCATGTAAGCAACATAGCGAACCTTCCGGTCGGCATAACTCTTTTGTCTAGACTGCGCCTTGCGAAGTCGATCCTGAATCAATTTAACATTTTTCAAAGCATCCTGAACTAAATCAGTACCTAATAGCCTAGCCTCACCCGACTCAAACCAACCCAACCATATAGAGCCTCATACGGAGCTCTCTGAATGCTCGATTGGTAGCTGTTGTTATAGGCAAACTCTGCAAGCGGCAAAAGATGATCCCGAGAACCCCCAAAATCTATAACACAAGTACATAACATATCTTCCAATATCTGAATAGTGCGCTCGGACTGTCCGTCCGTCTGAGGGTGAATTTTTGTACTTAACTAAACCCGTGTGCCTAATTCTCGCTGCACTGCTCTCCAAAACTGTGATGTAAACTGTGTGCCCCGATCTGAAATAATAGACACTAGCACACCGTGTAGGCGAACAATCTCGTGGATATAAATCTCAGCCAATCGCTCTAAAGAAGAAGTAATGCATACTGGAATAAAATGCGCGGATTTGGTTAACTGATCCACAATCACCCAAATAGCATCAAACTTCCTCAAAGTCCGTGGGAGTCCAACTACGAAGTCCATGGTAATACGTTCCCATTTTCACTTTCGGAATTTCAAGTCTCTGAAGCAATCCGCCCAGTCTCTGATGCTTGTACTTCACCTACTGACAATTTGAATATCGAGCTACAAACCCCACTATTCTTTCTTCATTCTTCTCTGCCAATAGTGTTGTCTCAAGTCATGATACATCTTTGCGGCACCCGGATGAATGGAATACCGCGAACTGCAAGCTTCTTCGAGAATTAACTCATGCAGTCCATCTACATTTGGCACACAAATCTGACCCTGCATTCTCAATATCCCATCATCTCCAATACTACATATTTGGAATCATCTTGCTGAACTGTGTCCTTCAGGACAAGCAAATGGGGATCATCATATTAGCGCTCTCTGATGCGGTCATATAAGGAAGACCGAGAAACCACACAAGGTATAACCCGACTGGGCTCCGAAACATCTTATCTCACGAACTGATTGGCCAAGCCCTGAACATCAACTGCAAGAGGCCTCTCACCAATAGGAATGAATGCAAGGCTACCCATACTCATCGCCTTTCTAGTCAAGGCAAAGACCGCCACATTGGCCTTTCGGGGATGATACAGGATAGTAATATCATAGTCCTTTAGCAGCTCCATCCATCTTCGCTGCCTCCAATTTAGATCCTTCTGTTTGAATAAGTGCTGGAGACTCCGATGATTTATAAATACCTCATAAGACACACCATAGAGATAGTGACTTCAAATCTTCAATGCATGAACGATGACTGCCAATTCTAAATCATGAACCGGGTAGTTCTTTTCATGTAGCTTTAACTGGCGCGAAGCATAGGAAATCACTCTACCCTCCTGCATTAAGACACACCCTATACCGATTCGAGAAGCATCACAATACTGTTGGAAAACGCATTCACAAAATCGAAGCACTAATGACTTTGCATTTTTATTGTAGGTTTTGATAATCAACAAACCGACATCGACAAACCGCCGAGATTGCTATGGACTTCGTTGGGACTACTAGTCAAGCTTTCAAAACATTGGATACAAGTCGATGAATGGAACAAGTCGTTGGAGCAAAAAGATTGAAGTTGGAAGATCAAAAGATAGAAGACCGAAGACGTTGTCTTGAGTCTCAATGTGATCTCGAACCGATTCTCGTTTTTAAGAACTTGGCTCAAAGTTTAAAAAACATTTCATAATATTGAAAACATTGAAACATTTTCAAAACAATCAAGTCAAACTCATGGTTTTCAAAATAGACTGAAACTTGACCAAATCGCTGTTGGATCCAGGCCAACAATCGATTGTCTAGCCAAGACAATCGATTGTGGGATAGACACTGGCCAACAATCGATTTTCTGGCATTGACAATCGATTGTTTTGTTCCAATGGACTCCAACAATCGATTGTCTGGCATTGACAATCGATTGTTGAGTTCCAATGGACTATAACAATCGATTGTCAGGTCCAAACAATCGATTGTCATATTACCGTTGGAGCCCAATGACTAGTTTTTTAATGACAATCGATTGTCCTTAGTTAACAATCGATTGTTTGGCAACGGACAGAACAATTTTTTTCCTCTAGCTCTTGTTTTCAACCTAGATGTTGAAATGGGAGCCTAGCTAATGTTCCCAACGTATACCTGAGGCTTTTGGGTTATAAATAGACCCCTTCAAGCCTCATTTCAAGCACAACACTTCTTCATAATCATAAGATTTTATTTCTTTAAGTTTTCATAATCATCCAAGCTATTTTGAGCCATTTCTTGAAGAAAAGAGTTGTGTTCTTAAGCGTAAATAATTTTACTCTATCTACTCTTTTAAGAGAACACTTTTTGAGTGGTTTGTGTGTTGTCCTACACCTTTGGGAGGTTGTCCCTTGTTGTAGTTAGGAAGAGATTCTTCCTTGGTTGTTGATGAAGCTTGTGTGACTCAAGCGTTCGTGTTGTAAACGGTTTGTTAGGCACCCGGAAGCTTAACGAAGGTAGTGGAATACTCGAGAGAGTCTCTCGAGGAGTGGACTAGCTACAAGTTGTAGTGAACCACTATATATCGGTGTGTATGTTTTTCTTTTAATTCCGCACTTTATCCTTCGCTCTTTTATTTTCGCACTTACGCTTTTAATTCTTCATTTATCTTGCAAAAATTTTTAAACGTTCCTTACAACACTATTCACCCCCCCTCTAGCGTTGGGCATATTTTCTAACAATTGGTACCAGAGCCTAATTCTCTTCAAGCCTTAACCGGTTGAGAAAAATGACTTCTTCTAGAAATTTGTACGTAGGGATAGGTGAAGGGCAATCCACGTCGAGACCACCTCTCTTCGATGGGACTAACTACACCTATTGGAAGGAACGTATTAGGATATACGTACGAGCCATTGACTTCAAATTATGGCTAATCATCGAAAACGGTGAGGAACCAATCACTAAGAAGGTTGGCGAGGAGACGGTCCCAAACCGGAAAAAGAATACTCCGATGAAGATATCAAGAAGGTTGAAGCTTATGCACGGGCTGTCAACATGCTTTATTGTGCCGTGAATCCGGATGACTACCGGAAAATCTCAAGGTGCAAGACCGCCAAGGAGATGTGGGACAAACTTGAAATCACCTACGAATGTGCATCCCAAGTCCGAAAAGCTAAGATTGATCTCCTAACCCATGAGTATGAACTTTTAAGGATGAAGGATGATGAAAAGATTGAGAAAACCTTTGAACGGTTTTCAAGCATCATCAATGATCTTGATGCTCTTGGGAAAATCTACTCCGAAGAAGAGCTTGTGAGAAAGATACTCCGAAGTCTCAAACTGGAGTGGCAATCTAAGGTGGACGCAATCCAAGAAGCTGCCACCTCTACAAAGGTCACTTATGATGGGCTTAGAGGTAACCTCATCACTTATGAAACTACTCGCCTTAACAAGCCCATGGTCTTTGATGATGACAAGAAGAAGAAGAGCTTGGTACTCAAGTCATCAACCTCAAGAAAAGAGGTCAAGGAGGCCAAGGACTCTAGTAGTGATGATGAATAATATGGCATGATCATCAAAAAGTTCCACAAATTCATGAGAAGGGAACGAGAAAAGAAGGCCAAGAAGCAAGCACCTCCAAATTGCTACGGTTGCGGAGAAGCTGGGCATATCAAACCTTATTGCCCAAATGCCAAAGCCGAGAAGAAAAAGCCCAACAAGAAGCAAAGGGCTTTCATGTCTTGGGAAGAAGATGACTCCGGCAACGAGTCAAGTGATGGAGAGGAAGTCGCTAATCTTTGTCTCATGGCCATTGAGGATACTCCTCAAGAAGACAAAAAGGTTAGTACCAAACATCCTAATGACTCTTACACTTTGGAAGAATTACAAAAAGCTCTTGAAGAGCTCTATGAGGAGTTTGTTGGCATTAAAAACATAAACAAATCTTTAAAGAAAGAACTCTTGGACTCCGGAAAAGAGTTAGAAAAATTGACAAAAGATAATGAGAAATTCAAAGAAGAAAACAAATTTTTTGGAAAAAGAAATGCCGACAAACCCGAGAGCTCAAGTGGTTCTTGTGAATCTTGCAAATCCCTTAAGGCTCAAGTTGAAAAGTTAGAGGCAACTCTTGATAAATTCAACAAGCCTCAAAAGGATTTGAACCTTATTTTAAATCAAGTTCATGTTGCTAAAGAAAGACTAGGCTATAAGAAAAATAAGGGCAAAAACAAGAACAAAGTTAGGAAACAACCTAGTCAACCTAAAACCCAACCTAGGGAAGAGCCAGGTAAAACAAGTGATAGCCAATCTAGCAAGGATGAAGCTAGGATCACTAAGACTAGACCACCTAGAAACAAAAATACTAGGCCTAATAACCGAATCACTAGAAAACCTAGAAACAACTTCCATAGGAGAAATGAAGTAGCACAACCTAGGCAAAACTTTTATAAACCTAGTGCATACTACTCTCCTAAGTACATGTGAAACCCAAACGTAGTTTGCCACTATTGTGACAGGGTAGGCGACATAGCACCGGTTTGATACTCTAGGCATAGGCACTTCACTCAAAGTGACACACACTATTATGCCACTAACCCCAAACGACCCAAAAACACTTGGGTACCTAAACCCCATCATTAAATTGATTGCAGGTGTGTTTGAAGGCATCAAGTGTACTTTGGTACCTTGATAGCGGATGCTCCAAGCACATGACCGGTGATGCATCCAAGTTTTTGAGTATCAAACCAACAAAGGGAGGACATGTCATCTTTGGTGGCAACAACAAAGGAAAAACTATCGGCATTGGTTCGGTCGGTAAAAATTCTTCCTCCTCTATTGATGATGTTTTGTTGGTTAAAGGTCTTAAACACAACCTCTTGAGTATAAGTCAATTGCGTGACAAGGAGAATCGTGTTACTTTCAGTTCTAAAACTTGCACCGCAGAACGCCTTAGTGACAATGAGGTAATTCTACGAGGCGATAGAATTGATAACATTTATATGGTTGACTTAGAAGGTACTTCATCGAATGTTGCTAAGTGCCTTATGAGTAAAGAGGAATGTAACACCCCAATATTTTAAGTGAGGATATATTCGACATTTAGAAAATAATTTATGTCTAAAATAAAAAGGGAAAATAAAGGAACAAATTAAACCAAAATAAAACAAGAAGAAGAAAACCTAGTCAAACTAAAACTAAAAGGGAATTTGAGTCCTTCACCTAGTAGGATTTAAAATAATAATAATAATAATATAAGAAGGAAAAAAAATAAAGGAATCCTAAACAAAATTAAAAAAAAAAACAACTAAAAATAGTAAACCTAGTTAAACTAAAATAAAGAGACCAAATCCCATTAGGAACATATTTGGCAAAAAAGTTGAAAAGGGTTATAGGAAAAACAAAAAAAAAAAAAAAGAAGAGAAGAGAGGACAAACTTCTGGAAAAAAAAAACGAAAACAAAAACGAAACGAAACAGAGAAAGAAAAAAGGAGGAAAGGAAAGAAGGAAAAGAGAAAAGGAAGAAAAGGGAAAAGAAAGGGGAAGACCCACGGCAAACACAAAAGAAAGGAAAAAGAGGGCTTTGGGTAAGGACTCTAACACACGAAAATTCAACGAAGAGAAGCTAACTAAACAGAGAAGAAGAAGAAAGAGGTCGGAATCAAGCTTTGAGAAATAGGTAAGAGAGTATTTTTACAATTTTGTTTCACTGGGCATGAGTTTATAAATACTGTCGTGGGTCGAGTTAAAGGATAGTAACACTGATTTGAATATGAAAGTACCCATAAACAAATATCAAATTTTATCCGAGATAGACTAAGTAATTATAGTCAGATTGGATTAGCTATATATTTCAAAAGTTTGAGTAATCAAACAAGATGCTTAGTTACTTTTCTGCTTGTACTCCTTTAATTCCATTAAGAAGATATAGGGATATAAATTCAATGTTATTATTTCTCACAAGTTTCCAGCATATTTAGAAAAGAAGTTGAAGTAAGGTTTGGGAATAGAAAAGCGAATATGCAACAGATATTTATTCAAAGGAATGAATTGTGGAATTGATGGGTGGTAACGCTAGACTTATATTGGTTTATAGATTTACACACAAGTTGAGCATTTGGATCTATAAGAAGTCGAGCTTTGGCTAATTGGCTTCTAGAGGTGAGTAGTAATCTTACCATAATTTGTGTTTTTATAATTTGCATGATTTACACATGATTTTTAATATGAATATGTTACCGATTATATTTTGAGTTGCATGTGGGACAATTCTTTTACTCGAGATGAAACCGAAATAATTATTTGAGATGAGTACCGTGATTTTAAATATTTTCGTGTCACTAGATTTGTTTTATCGTTACTTGAATTTACTGTTATTGAAAGGAAATTATATGATTTGATAAGAACTGAAAGGGCCTATATTGTTTTAAAATAGTTTCTACAAGTATATATGGATTTCAGAGACAAGTATAAATGGGAGTAGACATTGAAGGATCCCGTAGCTAACGGCGGGTTCGTTAGACCTGGTGCACCTTGTAATTACTGATTACTGTTATAGCCCTCGCTAGTGGGAAGGTAGAATTAGCATACCGTTATCGATTCCCCTCGAGTAGGGACTACCGTTATATTTGACTTCTTGCGAAGAAGTCCACAGTTATACCGATTACATGATCCGTTCGTTGAAACCTCCCAAAAATGTGAATACTGATATTGTACAATTGATACCGAGCTTATTACTGAATTGTTTATTATATTTTACTACAAGAAAAGCGTGATGAGACTAGAAATTAATTATTGTTTCTGAAAGAGCATTTTTATGTGATTTTCTCTTGGGATACTAGCATGTTTTCTGACTTGTCCCCAAATAAAAACGGTTGTGGTTAAGTATTATTATTCACTGAGCTAGCGACTCATTCCCCGCTAATTTATTTTACAGAGACAGCAGTTGACGTAGGCGAGGATCTCGTCAATTAGAGCGCACAGGTTGGCATTTTCTTGGTGAGCCTCGCACTTGTTCGCGTGGGCATAGATTTTCTTATTGTGATAGTCTTGTTATTGAACTCTTAGAGTCGCTCCATAGTCATTATTTAGTGTTATGCGTATTCTTTCGTTATTATGGTTTATGTCGAGTATCGTTCTCCTTTATCCAAGTTGGAGATAGATTAGTATTTCTATTAGTTAATTGGTGGTTTAGTTGTGTTGGAAACTTGTGTTGGTTAATTGACAACTTGTCAATTGTCTGGTTTGATATTAGGATGTTTGGTTGTTGATTTGAGACAGGAAATTTTTTGGGATGGTCCAAAAACAGGGGAAACTCTGTCCGATTTTCTGTAAAATTTCCAATGAGGCTTACTTGGGAGCACTTGCTCCTAAGCGCCGGTCACAATCCTAAATTGGGTCGTGACAGCTAGAAAGTGTATAAAATATGTAAATTATATCTATATGTATGTGTGTGTGTAGGCCCTAAAAGATTAGAGAAAAATTAAATAATGGAAGATAGTTTCACAAGCTAGAAAGACATAAGCGAAGCCCCTAACAGTTGAAAGATAGTTTCAACTTAAAAATATGGCAAGTGAAACTCCAAAACAGTGTCATTGAGTTTGTAATTTTTACAAGTGAAACTCAAAGACAATGTCCCGAAATTCAAAATATATACAAGATAAACTGTTACTGAAATTTCAAGATAATATCCTGAAGTTCGAAACTTGTACAAGTTAAACTGCTGCAAGTGAATTCCAAGACAATATCCTGACATTCAAAAGTTAAACAAGTGTTACTATGTTGGTTTCTTCGTTGTGCTCCATAAAATACATATCTTTTCTGCTCGCAAATGCTTTGAAGGGCCACGTTTGGTATTATGAGACCGCAATATTTCTACTTTACGTGTTTGGTTCTCTAATGAGTTACTGCTTTATTGATGGAGAATTAACATCTTGTATGGCTTTTATAATGCTTTTGGGATTTGGATTGAGACGTAGTAACTGTTGTTGTTATTTTATTTGCTGTAATAATCATAGTACAAATGAGTTGATGACAATCAAGGTGAAGTGAAGGATGAAAAATCAAGGACTTGTCCATCAGCATAAAGTCCACATTCCAAGAATGGACCAAGATCATGAGAGTTCTTGGCAAGTAAAGGGTGACTTTCACTACTAAAAATCAGTGTTTTAGCGACCAAAAATTAGCGATCAAAGTTGGTCTGCAACAAAAAGCGACCAACATTGGTCGCCAAAGTAGAGGAAAAAATTGAAAAAAAAACTTAAATCACATAGCGACCAACTTCGGTCGCAAAATGGTCTCTATATTCGTCAACTTTTTGACCGGACTGGTCAGACCAAGTTGGTCAAAGAAAATTCAGAATTTGCGACCAACTTTGGTCGCCCAGCTGGACCCACGTTTAAAATTTGCGACCAAAGTTGGTCGCCAGTTGAAGGGGAATTTTATGGGGAAATAAGCGACCAAAGTTGGTCGCTTCCGTTGAATATTAAATAAATCAGATTTTAAAATTTGCGACCAAAGTTGGTCGCTTATTGAAGGGAAATTTTATGGGGAAATTTGCGACCAAAGTTGGTCGCTTATCTGGAATATTAATTAAATCAGATTTTAGTTGGGCGACCAAAGTTGGTCGCTATCTGGAGGGAATTTTAATAGGGAAATTTTCGACCAAAGTTGGTCGCTTTCTTATTAATATATTTAGTATATACATACTGTATTATACCATATATATATATATTTGTTTGATTATTTATTTACGTCTATTTATAGTAGCTTGATATATATATATTGATATATAATACACTATACAATATAATATACTATAGTATAGTGTATTATATATATATATATATATATTTGTTTGATTATTTGTTTACGTCTATTTATAGTACCTTGATATATATATATATATATTGATATATAATACAATATATAATATATATAATATACTATAATATAGTGTATTATATATATATATAACTTGATATATACGAC
>MCJB01051689.1:0-27064 GCA_002018475.1 Nicotiana obtusifolia
ATATTATTCAAACTTGTTCCAACCTTCGGAACGCTCAGAACAACCTCTCAACACCGGATTCGCGTCGGATTCAAGCCTAGGAAATTCAAAATCTTCTAAGTAACTCTTTTAATCAAAAACCCAATTAGACCATGTCCAAATGACATGAAATTTCGCACACACACATCCCAAATAACATAACGAAGTATAATAAGGTAGAAATGTGGAAAACAGAGCAGTAACTCATGAGACGACTGGCCGGGTCATCACACTATCCAAGATGGCCACCAGCTCCTCAATATAGGTCAAATTCCTGTCCAATTGGACTGAGCTGAAATCTTATACATGTGATGGATCGCCATAATACTTCCAGAACATGGAAACATGGAACACCAGGTGAACTGCCGATAAGCCGAGTGGCAATGCAAGTTTGTAGGCCACCTCACTAACTCTCTAAAGGATATCAAAACGACCAATATACCTAGGGTTCAACTTTCCCTTCTTCCCAAACCTTATCACACCCTTCATGGGTGAAACCCGAAGCAAAACCCTCTCTCCCACCATAAATGCTACATCACGAGCCCTCCGATCAACACAACTCTTTAGCCTAGACTGTGTTGTACGAGGCCCATCCTGGATCAACTTGATCTTCATCAAGGCATCCCGCACCAAACCAGTGCCCAATAACCTAGCCTCTCCCTGCTCAAACCAACCAACAGGGGAACGACATCGTCTCCGATATAAGGCCACCTTTTTTTGAATATTTGATTGGTAACTGTTGTTGTAGGGAACTCTGCAAGTGGTATGAACTGATCCTATGAACCTCCGAAATCCATAACACATGCACGTAATATATTCCCCAATATCTAAATAGTGCTTTTGGATTGCCCGTCCGTATGGTGGGTGGAATGCTATACTCAACTCAATTCGTGTGCCTAACACATGCTGCACGGCACTCCAGAAATATGATGTAAACTGCGTGCCTCGATCGGAGATAATGGACACAGGCACACCATGGACATGAACAATCTCACGAATATAGATCTAAGATAGCTACTCTGAAGAATAGGTAGTCACCACCAGAACGAACCGTGCTGAATTGGTCAGCCTATCCACAATCACCCATACTGCGTCAAATTTCTTCAAAGTCCACGGGAGCCTATCCATAATCACCCATACGGGAATTGCAAGTCTCTGAAGCAAACCTCCCGGCCTCTGTAGCTTGTACTTCACCTGCTGACAGTTCAAGCACCCAACCACATACTCCACTATATCTTTCTTTATTCTCCTCCACCAATAATGATGTCTCAAAACTTGATATATCTTAGCGGCACCCGGATGAATGGAATACCGCAAAATATGGGCCTCCTCAAGGATTAACTCATGCAACCCATCCACATTGGACACACATATTCGGCCCTATATTCGCAACACCCCGTCATCTCCGATAGAAACCTCATTGGCACCGTCGTGATTTACCGTGTACATAAGGACAAGCAAATGGGGGTCGTCATACTAACGCTCTCTGGTGCGGTTATACGAAGAAGACCGAGAAACCACACAAGCAAGAACACGGCTAGGCTCAAAACATCTAGCCTCACAAACTGAATGGCCAAAGCTCGAACATCCATGGCTAGTGGCCTCTCTGCTTCAGGTAAATATGCTAAGCTGCACATACTCTCGGCCTTTCTACTCAAGGAATCCACCACCACATTGGCCTTCCTAGGATGATACAGAATAGTGATACCACAGTATTTCAATAACTCTAACCCCCTCCGTTGCCGCAAATTAAGATACCTCTACTTGAAAAGATGTTAGAGACTCCGGTGGTTGGTATAGACCTCACATGGAACACCACACAGATAGTACCTTTAAATCTTTAATGCATGAATAATAGCTGCCGACTCTAATTTATGTACTGAATAATTCTTCTCATGAACCTTCAACTGCCGAGATGCATAGGCAATCACCCTACCGTCTTGCATCAACACTATGCCAAGCCCAATACGTGATGCATCATAATGAACAGTGTAACACCGCGAACTTGTAGGCAACACCAACGTTGGGGTTGTGGTCAATGTACTCTTGAGCTTTTGAAAGCTCTCCTCACTACTCCTCGGACCATTTGAAAGGAGCACCCTTCTTGGTCAACCAAGTCAAAGGTGCGGCAACAGATGAGAAACCCTCTACGAAATGGCGATAACATCAGCCAAACCACAGAAACTCCAAATATCAGTAGTTGAAGACGATCTAGGCTAACCCTTAACTGCCTCAATCTTCTTCGGAGCTACCTTGATCCCATCACTAGAACAAAAATGCCATTGAATCAAGACAGAACTCACACTTTGAGAATTTTGTGTATAACCTTTTCTCCCTCAAAGTCTGGAGCACGATCCTCAAATGCTGCTCATGATCCTCCTAGCTACAAGAATATACCAAGATGTCTTCAATAATCACGATGACGAATGAATCAAGATATGGCTGGAATACACTGTTCATCAGGTGCATAAAGGCTGCTAGGGCATTGGTTAGCCCAAATGACATCACTAGAAACTCGTAGTGACCATACAAAGTTCTAAAAGCAGTCTTCAAGATATCCATATCTCGAATCTTTAGCTGATGATATCCTGACCTCAAGTCATTCTTCAAGAACACTCTAGCACCCTGAAGCTGGTCAAACAAGTGATCAATGTGCGGTAGTAGGTACCTCTTCTTGACTATAACTTTGTTCAACTACCTATAATCAATACACACCCACAGCACCATCATTCTTCTTCACAAACAGAACTGGAGCATCCTAAGGCGAAACACTCAGCCAGATGAAAACCTTATCAAACAATTCCTAAAGTTGTTCCTTCAGCTCCTACAACTTCAATGGTGCCATACCACATGGTGGAATAGAAATGGGCTGAGTGCCCAACACCAAATCAATCCCAAAATCGATGTCCATATCAGGTGGCATGCCTGGTAGGTCTACTAGGAACACATCTGAGAAATCTCTCACTATCGGAACAACTCAAAGGGAGGAGAATCAGCACTGACATCCGTCACAAAGGCTAGACATGCTTCATTCCCCTTCTCAACCATCCGTTGTTCCTTAAGAAAGGACACAACTCTGCTAGGAATATAATCCAACGTACCCCTCCACTGTGACCGCGTCTAACCTAGCATAGTTAGTGTCACAGTCTTGGCGTGACAATAAAAAATAGCATGATAGGGAGACAAGCAGTCCATGCCCAAGATCACATCAATTTCTACCATATTGACTAACAATAGATCAACTCTAGTCTCATAACGATTAATAAAACTAAACACGACCAATAAACATGGTCCTCAATAATAGAATCTCCCACAAGCATGGACATTTATATAGGAGCACTCAAAGAATTATGAGATAAATCTAAATATGGAACAAAGTAAGATGACACATATGAATAAGTGAATCTCAAATCAAATAAGACTGATGCATCCTTATGATAGACCGGAACCATACCTGTGATAACAGCATCTGATGCAACCACATTCGTCTTACTAGGAAAAGCACAGAAACGATCCTGACCTTCCCCTTTAGGGTGACCTCCACTCGTTTAACCTCCACCCCTAGCTGGCGGTGCAGGTGAAACGACAACTGGAGCAACAACCATGGCATGTGAACCTTGTGGACCCTATAGAATCCGTAGGGCCTGTGTAGTCTGTGGAGGTTCACACCTCCTAAGTTTCGGGCAATCCCTCACCATATGTCTGGTATCACCACACTCACAGAAAGCTCGCGGTGGGTGCTGGATGCTGAAACTAACTCTGGCCTGGTCGGCTAGTCTGATCAATGAAGGCATCCTGTGTAGAAGGTGCACTGGATAGTGGCTGAGCAAAATGGGCAACCTGAGACCTCAAAATAGCCTGAGCGCCGCTATTAGCTAGAAGTGCTTAATAAACTGGGCGGCTCACATAGCCTCTGCCATGACAGGCTGCAATTGGAGCACGGGCACCCCTATATCCTCCAGACTCTCAAGGCCTCTTGGCCTCCCTGTCCCCTCTCTCTCGACCCCGCATAACCTCCAACTTCCGTGAAATCTCTATAACCTACTAAAAAGGAGTAACCATCTCCAACTCTCGAGCCATGCTGAATCTAAGACCAAAATGGAGTCCCTCGATGAATCTATGGACTCACTCTCTAACTGTAGAAACTAAGGCAAGTACATGTCAGCGCAACTCACTGAATCTGATAGCATGCTCAGACACTAACATAGTCCCCTGATATAGCTGATTAAACTCTGTGCGCCATGCATCCCGAAGGGTCTAAGGAACAAACTCTCTCAAGAAAATCTCTGAAAATTGAGCCCATGTGAATGGGGCTGCATCAGCTGGTCGGTCCTCCTCATAGGCCTACCACTACCTATACGCTACTCTTGACAGCTGAAAAGTAGTAAAAGCAACTCCGCTACCCTCCACAATAACCATGCTGTGAAGATTACGTTAGCACTTCCCTAGAAAACCCTGCGCTTCCTCGGTAGCTATGCCGCTGAAAGTAGGAGGGTCATACTTCTTGAACCTCTAAAATCTCCTCATCTCCTCCTCAGATGCATCTGGCCTAACCTCAGGCCAAAATGGCATAAGGGGTTGTGCTGG
This sequence comes from Nicotiana obtusifolia, assembly GCA_002018475.1. Taxonomy (NCBI): domain Eukaryota; kingdom Viridiplantae; phylum Streptophyta; class Magnoliopsida; order Solanales; family Solanaceae; genus Nicotiana; species Nicotiana obtusifolia. The sequence goes on from MCJB01051689.1 coordinate 4,606, forward strand.
AAAGACACCTAGGACATGATCAATGTGGACCCGCTGCTCTGGTGTATGGGCCGCGGGAGTCTGAGCTCCTCTCCAAGCCTGAGATGTAGTTGTTATAGGGGGAATCAATCCTACCTAAACTAGAGTGCCAAACATGCTCAAATATTGTGCTAGGGTCACCTGAAGTCCAGGGGAAGTAACAGGCTCCTCAGGTGCTTACCCCCAACCGGAGCTACTGGTGGCTGCTCAGTCGTGCTCGGGTAGGTGCTCTGGCTGCAACATGTGCCCCTCCTCGGCCTCTACCCCGCACCTCTCGCGGCTCTGCAGGGGGCGTGGGTGTCTGATCATCGGATCCAGCAGTGCGTGTCCTCATCATCTTCGAGAGAATAGAAAGACAAAGGCTCAGATTTTGGAATCAGCAAATTCGCCCGTTAAGGAATCAAAGAAGTGGAATTTCCTAACAGTTTCATAGCCTCTCAAAGATAAGTACAGACGTCTCCGCAATGATCCGCAAACCTCTACTAAACTTGCTTATGACTCGTAACACCTAATGAACCTAGGGCTTGGATACCAACTTGTCACGACCCCAAATTCCTACCTTAGGATGTCGTGATGAAACCTAGCCTCTAAGACTAGGAAAACCTGACATTCAGTGATAGCATAGAAGAAATAACAAACTAAGATGATAAAATAAATCGATAAAACTCATATTAACTACAAGACGGAACATCAGTAACTTGATCCCCAAAACCGGTAGAACTAAGTTATATGTTACAGAATGTACTAACATCTCTAATACAACACTGTCTGGTAATAGAATAAACAGTTGTAAAAGAAATAACTGAAGGTGACTCCGAGGCCTGCGAGCGTCGAGCAGGTATACCTTGAAGTCTTTGAAAATAATTGAATGCTCAGTAGTGTCTGACACAAACAGATGTACCCGGATCTGCACAGAAATGTGCAGAAGTATATCATGAGTACACCACAACACTACCCAGTAAGTATGATCCTAACCTTGGTAGAGTAGTGACGAGGCCAGGTCAAGACACCTATTAGGACTAAAACTGAACAGAGTATAGTATAGGCAGATAATGGAAAGCGAGGAAATGAATGACAACAAAAAAGTTCAATAATGTAAGCTAACAATGGAAGTTAATGGAATAGAGGCAACATGGAGTGAACACGTGATAAGAACAACAAGAGAACAATATGGACAAATATAAGTAAGGCTAATGAAGATATAACAAAATTGTTCCACCAACAAGCCTCTTTACCTTAGAATAACAAGAACCACAACCAAGGTTCCACACCTCACAATCTCATTTCACAAGCCTCTTTACCTTAGAATAACAAGAACCACAACCAAGGTTCCACACCTCACAATCTCATTTCACAAGCCACTATCACAATCTTTCCTTATTTCACCGTGTGAGCCATGCATTTATTATTAAAAATATTTTCCTGAAATAGCTAAATGCATTTTAGCCCCCTTATCTCACTGCGTGCCTTCAAGCAATTCCCTTACTAGCGACACACATATAAATCCCACCTTATCTTACTGCATGCGTATCAACCCCTATACTTATACCACAACATGTGTATCAATATCACAACACAATAATAAACTCGCATCACACGTGCCTATGTGCCACAACACTTGCCAAAATCAATAATCCAATGTTATCACAACGTATAGCCCATGGCTCACCCATAATGTATACAAGAATCTCAATAATAACAAAATGAATGAGGAACACTCAACATAGAAGGATATCTCAATAATCAATAACTACAACCTCAATGTGATAATGGCTTTGACAACTTCAACATCAATAACCCAATAAGAAGATATTTCCACGAAATAACAACTTCAAGTTAGAGTAATTCAACAATAAAAGAGGTAACAAGACAATAAGAGAGGTAACAACTCCAACTAAATCATATAAGAGCAATTAAAATAATAAAATATAGAACAAGTACTAACAATATCTAATCGAGCATGTGAGAGTAAATTTAACAATGAAAGATATAACATTTTATAACAAGTTCAATTAAATGCATGGAAGAAGCCTAAAAGTCTAAACCGTTCAAAATATCACATATAGCATGTGTACATAGGCGTCACCTCGTGTACACGTTTTTCACATAGTACAAATAACACAATCAACCCAAATTCTAATGGTAGTTCCCTCACACAAGGTTAAGCAAGATACTTACCTCAACTAGGCCAGATCAACACTCAAAAATAGTCTTTCCCTTAAAATCTACCTTTGCACGAGTCAAATCTAACAAAAATGACTTATTAACATCAAACAATGCAAGAGAAACCAATTACGATAGATATTGATTGTGAGTTGGCTTGCTTAGCACGTACGACTAAGCACCATTACGGCCTGAGGTGGGATTTTGGGTCGTGAGATAACCACATTATATATCCTATAACTCATACACCCATGGCAATATCTTATGATTGCAATAGCTGCTCATTGCTAAACGCAACACAAGTAAAATAACCCATCACGAATAGATCCTTGTTCCAAACCTTCACAACATAGCAAATAATAAAAGAAACCTGTAAAAACTCATAAAACCCATCATATCAACAAGTCGTAGATACCTTTCATCCGGTAAGAACCATCGCTTATTCTAGGTTGCCTAAATTTTTCTTCCAAATATACCTTATCCAAATCAAATCATGCTAATTATAGGTCCTTTAGCTTTATCTCACGTAATACAAGCTGCTCGATTAACAAGTCATACCAAACTCTATGTGGAACCTCAACCGTCATTGTTTGTGTACCATTCAAGTAATAAACCAAATATAACTAACCTATGAAAAAGCATCTTATCATCTAATGACCCTCATTCCTATGATGTTTTTTATCAACAAGCCTATAAGTGCCTTGCCTTCGTCAAGGTACGTTTGTCAACCCCGCATAGTCCGTCATGCTAAGCTACCCGTCATGATGTTGCCCAAATTTCCTGGTTGTGTGCCAAGACCATCATGAAAATCCTTTTCACAACCCACATCTGCTAAGGAACTTTGTCAAGGTTCTAACAAACCACCCCCACTAGAAGAATTCTTCATCCTCAAAGAAGTAGTTTCCGCATTTTTAAACACCATCATAGGCCTTAAATATGTCGTCTCCTGCTCATTTTCTTCCTCGTTCGGCTCATCTTCACCATTTTCATCAGCAAACAAAGTTGTAAGCCATTCAAGTTTGGAAAGTCCCTCGCGGTGTGTGGTCCTTCACAAATAAAACATCCATCAAACTTGTTGTTTGTCCCTTGTTTGTCGAAGATCCAGCGTATTGCTTTTCCTTCCCATTGACATTGCCCTCAACAACATTTCCCTTATCATTCCCGTTTTTCCTCCACTCTTTTTCCTTGTCCTTGTTCTCATTTTTGGACTTTGAAATAATAAATAAATCAAAACCGTCTTGTCCCAGCCGGAAATCACCCAACACATCTGCAGCAGCGATGGCATTAGGAAGGTCTTTCACATTCTTCCTTCGGAGTTCAATCTGCGCCCATGACTATAACTCATACATGAAAGTGTGAAGCTTGTCTTCTTCAGATACGAGCTTATATCCAACATCAAAGAACTGAAATATTTGACATAATCCCTCACCTTTCCAGTTTGCTTCCACTTTTTCAAACGATCTCTAGCAATCCAGCCAGCAATGCTAGCAAAGAATTGATTCTTTAACTCTTTTTTCAGCCCTTCCCAAGAATCAATGTTAGGCCTACCAATAGTTACTTTGTTTGCCACGTGTGTCCACCACCAAAGCATTGCATTTTCCGCCAAGTACATAGTTGTAATGGTGACCTTGTCTTCATCTCGCATATGGGCAGCCTGAAATTACTGCTCCATATCCCACAGGAAATTTTCGAGTTTCTTGGCACTCCTTGCACCATTAAAATCTTTAGGCTTAGGTATTTTGACCTTGATACGATCTGCCTCACGCTATACATCATCATTGCCAACAGCACGATGTAGCAACCCATTTTTTGCTTTCCGATCTGTGCACTCTTGGCTGAGCCTGTTCATCTCTGCCTTAAGATAGACAAGACGAGTCACAACAGCTAGAAATTGATCACCATCAACAGTTACGATGAGTGCCTCCAATGCAGCAACTTTTTCCCTCAGTTCTGCGTTGCCACCAGCCATCTTTCATGAAATTCAGCCACTAAACGTATCTTCATCCCGATCCAGCCACGCTCTAATACCAGTTGTCATAGGGGTGATTTATGTCAGTCTAAAAACTGCCCGAGGTTTACCACCGTGCGGTAGTCAAGCCTAGCCTTGAATTTAGCCTTTCCAAAACATAAAATTATTTTAGGACATTTGGGACTTGGAATAAAATTCAAGCAGCAGGTAAAGTAAAAGCAGATGAAATTTACACGAATCTTATCCCAACTCATATTAATATGTGAATACAAGAACACAAAGAAGCCAACCCTATGGCCAAGAACAAAAACACCCTACCGTGCCCCAACACACTTTCCAACCCTTAGGAATTACACTTAGATGTTTTTGGCTAACCCTTCGCCACAAAACTAAGTTCTGCCTCTTTGGGACTGCCTTATACACATATTTATCATGTAGGCTGCCCAGTTACACTTGGCGTAATTTAAGATAATCAGTTGACAAACCCCAATTGATCGGCAAACATGAGAGACATGGTACAAAAACATGCATCCACTTAGCCCACGATCAGCCATGCTTGGATGTAGCAGTTGTAACCGCATAACTGCACTGTCATGTGCCCACCACACTTTGTAACCGTTGCATGTGCTTGATTTGGCCAGCTGCTGCACGCCCAAGGCTTGCATTGTGCCCAGCCTTGCCCTTTTGACATTGCTCCGCCCCAATGTCAATGCCACAGCTTGTCGCCCATGACTTAGTCGCACACACCCGCTGCCACAGCTGCTTGACCATGTCAAGTCGCCCCCAACTTAATAAAATCTTCCCACATCAACGTCATTTCTTCCCTTGCCTTGCCTTCCCATGTCTTGGCCCCTGCCGTGACATGGATTTGCCTTGCACTATTATGTCAACCCGCACATCCATGTGAAATGCGCCTTGCCTCCTTCAAGGTGCGTTTGTCAAACCCTACATAGTCTGTTATACCAAGCTACCCGTCATGATGTTGCCCCAATTTTCAAGTTCTGTGCCAAGGCCTCATGAAATTCTTGTCACAACCCAGATCTGCAAAGGAACGTTTTCAGGGGTCTAACAAACCACCCCCACCCGAAGAATTCTTCGTCCTCGACAAAGCAGTTTTCTCATTTTTCAGCACCATCATAGGCCCTAAATATGCTATCTCATGCTCATGTTCTTCCTCGTTCGGCTAATCCTCACCTTTTACATCAGCAAACAAAGTTGTAAGACGTTCAGGTTTTGGATAGTCCCTCGCAATGTGCGGTCCTTTACAAATAAAGCATCCATCAAACTAATTGTTTTTCCCCTTATTACTCAAAGTTCCAGCGCATTGCTTTTCCTTCCCATTGCCATTGCCCTCAACAACATTTCCCTTGTCATTCCCATTTTCCTTCACTCTTTTTCCTTGTTCTTGTTCCTGTTTTTTGAATTTGAAGTAGTAGAGAAACCAGAACTGTCTTGTCCCAGCTGGAAATCACCCAATGCATCTGCAGCAGCGATGGCACTAAGAAGGTCTTTCACATTCTGCCTTTAGAGTTCCATCTGCGCCCACAACTGCAACCCGTACCAGAAATTGTGCTGCTTGTCTACCTCAAATATGTTACTTATATCCAGCATCAAAGAACTGAAATCTTTGACATAATCTTTAAATGTTCCAGTTTGTTTCAACTTTTTCGAGCGATCTCTAGCAATCCAGCCCGCATTGCTAGGAAATAATTAATCCTTCAACTCTTTTTTCAGCCCTTCTCAAAGAGTCAATCTTAGGCCTACCAGCACTTACTTCACCTGCCACACGCGTCCGCCACCAAAGATTCGCATCGTCCACCAAGTATATAGTTGTAATGGTGACCTTGTCTTCATCTCGCACATGGGCAGCCTGAAAGTACTGCTCCATATCCACAGTAAATTTTTGAGTTTCTTGGTACTCATTACACCATTAAATTCTTTCGGCTCAGGTATTTTGACCTTGGGACGATTTGCCCCATGCTGTACGTCATCATTGCCAATGGCACGAGGCAACAACCTATTTTTCGCTTTCAGATCTATGCACTCTTGGCTCAGCCTGTTCATCTCTACCTCAAGATAGGCAAGACGAGTCACAATAGTCAGAAATTGATCACCATCAATAGTTCCGACGAGTGCCTCCAATGCAGTACCTTTTTCCTTCAATTCTGCGTTGCCACCAGCCATCTATCACGAAATTCAGCCACTCAACATCATGGCCTCATGACGATCCAGCCATGCTCCGATACCAGTTGTCAGATGGGTGATTTATGCCAGTCCGAAAACTTCCAAAGGTTCACCATCGTGCGGCGGTCAAGCCCAACCTTGACTTTAGCCTTTCCAACACTTAGAATTATTTTAGGACAACTGGGACTTAGAATAAATTCAGGCAGCAAGTAAAGTATAGGAACACAAAATTTACAGGAATCTCTTTATAAGTCGTATTAATATGTGAATACAAGAACAAAAAGAAGCCAACCCTATGGCCAAGAACAAAGAACACCCTAGTTCCCTACCCCAAAACGATTTCCCACCCTTAGGAATTACATGTAGACGTTTTTGGCTAACACTTTGCCACAAGACTAAGTTCTGCCTTTTTGGGACAACCTTATACACATATGTATAGTGTAGGCTACCCAATTACACTTGGTAGAATTTAAGACAATTAATTGAAAAGTCCCAACTGATGGGCAAACATGAAAGACATGGTACAAAAATGTGCATCCACTTAGCCCATGATCAGCCATGCTTGGATGTGGCAGTTGTAACCGCTCAACTGCACTGTCATGTGCCCAACACACTTTGTAATTGCTGCTTGTGCACTGCATGTTCTTGATTTGGCCAGTTGCTGCATGCCCAAGGCTGGAATTGCGCTCAGCCCTGCCTTTTTAACAGTGCTTCGCCCTGATGTCAATGCCACAGCTTGTCACCCATGACTTAGTCACACACGCTCGTTGCCACAGCTTCTTGCCCATGTCAAGTCGCCCCCAACTTAATCATGTCTGCCCACGTCAATGTCATTGCTTCCCTTGCCTTGCCATGTCTTGGCCCCTACCTTGACATGGATTTGCGTTGCCATTTTTATGCCATCTCGCACGTCCATGTGAATTGTGCCTTGCCTCCGTCAATGTGCATTTGAAAACCCCGCATAGTCCGACATGCCGAGCTGCCCATCATGATGTTGCCCCAATTTTTAGGTTGTGTGCCAAGGCCATCATGAAAATCCTTATCACAACCAACATCTGGCTAGGAACTTTTTCAAGGGGCTAACATATATATACCACCCCCAATACCTTAAACACATACCAATCAAGTCAAATCCTAGGCATTTCTCTCTTTTAACAAGGTTAGCCAAGAGAGTTACCTCTTCCTCGTCTAGCTTCAACCACAAGTCATGTCAAAACCTCGCTCTAGTCCTCCAATCACGTGAATCCCAGCCAAACATCTTTCGAGGAAGTCAAATAATGCTATGTGAAGCTATCACAATCAGTAAAGCTTTGATCTTTGAAGAATTCCCAAAAAGTCAACTCGGGCTTGCATACTCGAAATCTAAAACCAATACCAAAATCCGATAACCCATAACCTACCGAGTCCAAATATATAATTAATATCCAAATCTAAGTAAAAATCGATGTTCAAAACCCCCAAATACTCTCTGTTAAAGTGTAGGCAAAAATCCCCAAATTTCCTTTCAAAATTTAAAGTCTTAGGTGTAGAAATCCATGGATAATTAATAAATAAAGCCAAATCCATGTGAAAATCACTTACCTCTAAGGTAGTAGTGAAATTGTTCTTCAAAATCTCCTCTTCTCGATGTTTGGGACTCGATATGAAATAATGGGTAAAATCCCGAAAATGCCATCTTATATACTCCACCCAGCAGTACACTACGCGAACGCGACCCCAGACATGCTTTCGCAAAGAACAAAAGACCCAGCGACCGAAAACCTTTATCGCTAATGCGACTTTCACCAATCGAATGCGAAGACCAACTGGCCTCTCAACTATGCGTACCCGAGAGAACAAGCTCGAATGTGAAAGGCTGTTAACCAGCCTTCTCCAATATTTCGCGACTACGAGGTCACCTATGCGAACGCGATAGCCATCATCTACAATACTCCACGGATGCGAGAACTCCATCGCGAATGTGATGTACAAATTACCATTAGCCTAGAACATTCTACGTGAACACGACACTCTCATTGCGAACACGAAGCACATCAGAATACCAGAGGATCAGTTCTACCAAAAACTCAATCGAAATGGTCTGAAACCACCTCGAATAACACCATAGCCCCATGAGACCCCATCCAATTATACCAAGAAGTCCAAATACATCTTCCAAACTTATTCAAAGACTCAAAACACTACAAATAATATCAAAACCATGAATTAAAGGTCAAGATCATTCTCTTAACTTATAGAACTTCCAACTTTGCCGAACTTGTCTGAATAACGCGTCGCCTTCTGCAACACAATCAAACTTTGCACACGAGTCTTAATCAACAAAAATGAACCTATACAAGGTCTCATAATCGCAATCCGAGTACAATACCAAAGTCAACTTCCGATCAAACCTATGAACTTTCCAATTCTTCAAATTGCCAACTTTCCACAAATAGAGTCAAAACCTTCTAGGAACATCCAAATTCAAATCCAAACATACACCCATGTTCAAAATCACCATATGAAACTATTAAAACCATTAAATCCTTATTATAAGGTCGTTAACTCAAAAACCTTGGTCAAGTCTTCCAACTTAAAGCTTCCCAATTGAGAATCATTCTACCAAAATCAACCCCGAATCCTGTGAACATCAGAACCAACCATATACCCAAGTCAATACACAAAATATGACGCTACTCAAGATCTCAAACTGCCGAACGAAATACTAAGCTCAAAATGATCAGTCGGATCGTTACATTCTCCCATACCTAAACATACATTTGTTCTTGAACGTGCAAAGAATGGTCCTAAAGATATTAATAAGTGCATGACTTTATCATACACACACTCATGAGTGATCCCATGCCACTTCAATCCATATGAGTCCATTAATACAATCTGACTGAAATTTCTTCCTTTCACTTTAGCTTACAATTCTTAGAACCAAATTTCCAACATCAGAGGACTCCCTCTTACTTCTCATTCTTGCATACATATACTAAATCAATCATAAATGCACTCCCAAGATATAACTATACGATCTATGCCAAAGCTCATGTACTTATAGAAATATCTTCAGACAACAATAGCTACTCATTACCAAATTCAGTACTGATAATATACCTCATATCCAATAGAACATTGTTCCGAACCTTCACAGCACAATAAATGATGAAATAAACTTGTGAAACTCATATAAGTCCCGGAGTTCTCTCACCCGACAAGAACCACCGTCAAATTCTGAGCTGACTAACGACTTCTTCTTCCAACCACACCTTATCCAAATCCAATCGTGTTAATTCCAGGTCCAATAACCTTGTCTCAACTAATACAAACTGCCTGACTAATTGGCCACACCAATTGCCACCTAGAACCGCATACAACGCTATTCGTGCACCAAATCGGTAACAACTCAAATGTTGCCAATAACGAAAAAAGAACCAAATGGGAGGATTGTCCAACAAGCCCGACAGATACAATCACCGAGCACAATGCAATAAATCCATCCTACAAGGTAGAAACAAAACACATGGAGTATGCACCAGATATCGCATCTAAATATAACGCCGTTGTGGCGTGAAACCCGATCCAATCATCATACTGCTCCACATGGGAGTACTCATTGAGACAAAATCCACATGCTCACCAAACACATGTGTTTCAACAACCAGCACATACCATGCATAAAAATAACCATGAGAGAAAATAGCATAACATGCTACATAAACAATAACCACGACTGAGGTACAATAAGAAAATCAACATCTCAAGGGTCATCTCGCTCGTATAACACCACAACACCTAAACAAGACCACAACATGCGCGTGAATAATCAAGAAGTATCACAACCCATCGTAGCATATGGGAGTAACACATGAAACAGATCGAGGCAAGAATAATATCCATTTGGCCCGATGATATACTCATAGAAAATGTTGTGTTGAGTAACCAAATCCGATCCATTATAAAAACTCATTCTACTTAAGCCTACCAATATGCACCCAAACGGATTAACATCATCCTAAAATAGGTAAATAACCTCCCAAAACATCCACAATGATCTCATACATGACACATATAATCAGTTGTATATCCCTTAACACACTTTCAAAGTCCGCCACCAACGAAATAATGTACCTCCAAAAGATCAACTCCATAAACCTCGAGAACACAAAATCTACATACCTGATCTGTACCTCTCCCACATAAATGACTGATATGTCAGGCATACACACTCGTCTCACATGAAATACTTCCATAAACCTTCCACACAAAGTAGCTAAAACCTGAACATCCACGATTATCAGCCACACGATCTCTGTAGTATGAGTCAAGCCTCCACAAATAAATCTACGATGTGTCTTCTACAACACACGTTTTCCTCAGGAGATACAAGATAGTGCTAGCATCCCCTTAAACATATGAAATCATCCAAGTAGTCTAGAATTCATGCGTTTATTTCAAAACTGAAGCACAACCTTGTCCATTCAATCTTAATCCCACACGACTCATCACATCTATCATGCCTCAAAACAAAAATACAAGAATCTCATTATCAACTCTGAATCACAAAGAGGATGCCCACTCCATCGACCAAAAATCTTCCACTTAACCCAGTTTTGGAGAAAAAGTCACAACACATCGCAAGCTCCCTATACCCGTAGATTACATTAACCTTAAGTAATAGTAAAATCACCACCACTCTTCGGAAATCCATTTACATATAACCAAGCCATTAGAACTGAATCTTTCTAAATCAACCAAGTCACACAAACTGCCAAACCCGAAAGGTATACCACAATACATCTGTAAATCCCTATTATACAGGGAACAAATCATCTTTATTACCATGCTGATCCAAGCTACTGCTAAGTAGGCCTAACTTCTTCAGATTACTCATGACCCACCTTCACATTAAAACTACTCTTCTTAGTATACTATGGACCTCAATCACAACTCATCTCAAGTGATCCTAACGCAAATTCTTGTCGTCATAAGAATTGTAAGCCACTTTATTCTCTCTTATGCACCTAATAGTACCTCAAATCAAAATACCTTCTCTGAAGAGATCTTTTATGAACCTAAAGATTTTTTCTTCCATCTCTTAAATGTTGCCCCGTAGAACTGATGATGCTACAAGAATACCCCAAATCTCTTGCATAATTAGACATAAATCTCAACTCCTCAATCACACGAAGAATCTGAAAATTTAGGCACCACATCTTAAATCTTGAGTCCACTTTAACCATCCTCAAGAGTCACTAACTCAATCTTGGTCCCTAATATTATCGAAACATGCCAAACAACAAGTACCCTGTCAACACATGAATACTCCAAAGAACAACTGCGCAAATCCGTTCCCTTTACAAACCACATCTACCTAGGACTATCAAACCTAAGGCTTTACATAACCTACACATGACAACCAGGTAAAATATAACACACCCCAAGCATATTCGTTGCCAAATCAATCTTGAAGTCATCCTCCTCAAGCCATAATTAATCCAGAAGCACCCTGAAGTCATGAAATACAACCACACATAACCATGTGATCCAAACGTCGACGATAGACTCCCCTACTTGGCCAATATCATACAACCCAAGAACTCACAATGACCGTTCCTCCTTAATTACCATGACCTCACATTGTTACTCGGCTAAATTTCTCATAAGCCCATATTGCACTAACCATAACACATCCCAAATCATCAGTCCAAATGCATACTCAACCTTGTGACAGTTGTGCCATCTTCTGAAAGTGATCTAGACTCATATCATAGTACATACATCCCGGATAGAAGGTAAAACTCTTCAAGGGAACCTCATAAGAAACCGTACCACCTCAGAGCTTCTCACAAGGGATAGTCCATGTGCGTAACCTCAATTCTTTCCATGACCTTCCGATGAACACCACCACTATGCAATCAATTGATTCCCTCGAGTATACACTTGTACACATGCCGCAAAAATCTATTCCATTCCACCAACGAACTATCGAGAGATCCATGAACACATCCAAAACTCAAGACCGTAAAGTACACCAAGATGATAATAAAGCATTCACATTCCCATTGCAGCTCAAGCAAACCCTTATTATCAAACCCAAAACCCTCCAAAACGTAAGAAGTCATCACCAAAATGAAATAAATAGACTATCATTAGCCCACAATGACCTAATTGCACCAACCTTCCTCAAAGCCTGTGGCTACCCTACAACAATGCCCATAATGATATACCCCCACTTATACAGATGTAGCAACCTTCCGAAGTAAACTACTCGGCCCTGTTGCTCATCCTCGATCTTCTGGTAATCAGACACTGCGAGTCATGCCTACTAATGTCTTCCTCCATCCCTCGTCATCCAAAATTCTGCCTCCAATAAAGATGTGTCTCTGCACCATCTGTATGAATAAAATACCACAAACTACGAACCTCATCAACGATCATCTCCATCGAACCATCAACACTTGAAATATAAGTCTGACTTTGAAGTCGCAATACACCGTTTCACTAAGAACTACTTCCCTAGCACCACCCCACACACCGTGTCCATAAGGGCATGCAAATGTAGATCATCACATTGACAAGATCTGACGCACTGAAACAAGACAACCGTGCAACCACAAAAACACGAACTCCACTATATCTAGAAATTCTCAATCTCACAATTCTATGTAGCAAGGTTAGAACTTTCATAGTCAAATGCTTTCCCTTCGTCGTAATAAATTCCAAACTCCAAATTATGAACCAAATAGTTCCCTCACGGGGCTTCAACTGCCAAGATACATAAGAAATCACCCTACCACTTTACAGTAAGACCACACCAAAGCCAATATATGAAGAATCACCATATACTTTGCAAGGCCCCAAACCCATAGGCAACACCAACACAGTGCCACTATATATGGAAACCCCTCCACAAAGCGGTAACAATAATCAGCCCTCAAAATAGGAGAGAAACATCCCACACCAAAGGTGCAACACCACCACAAATTGCCGGATCACAATTGGTAACGAATACTCAACATTGCATACGAACAATTAGGAGGGAACTAAAGACATAGGCTTCGAGCTGAGATAAAGATGCACTATCAGGAATTAAGAAAGGGAAATTTCCAAACATCCCACAGCCTCTCGGAGATAAGTATAGACATCTCTGTACTGATCCATATGACTCTACTAGAGATACTCGTGACGTGTGAGATCTATATAAAATACCAACTTGTCACGACCCAAAATCCTACCTCAGGCCGTGATGGCACCTAGTCATACTTGCTAAGCAATCCAACTCATAATCAACAGAATAAAGTCTAATTTCCTTTAATATCAAAGGTATATCATAATAAAAGCATGAATAGTCTCAAAGTAGTAAATATTTGGTACAAATATAACATGGTCTAAACACGACCAAAATAGTACAACCCTCTAAAAAAGTACATAGCCAGCCACTTACTAAGTACAAGTCTGAATACATAATCACAATTAAATGTGAGAAAGAAAATAGACTCAGGAGATAAATAAGAGCGGGGACTCAATATGCTGCGGATTGAACAGTGTAGCAGCTCATCATGAAGGTTCCAGTGACACACTCATACATAGCTCAAAGGGTACAACAATATCAGTCTTAGAACTTGTACAAAAATATCCAGAAGCATAGTATGAGTACACCACAGTCCATACCTAGTAAATATATGATTTGTATGTTATTTTTGTGACTTGCGGGAATGGTTAGTTTCATTTCGGGAAGATTTTTAAGTGAACTGGAACACTTAGTTCCTTTGTTGGAAGCTTAAGTTATAAGAGTTGACCAAGGTTTGACTTTTGTGTAAACCACCTCAAATTAGGGATTTGATGATTTCAATAGCTTCGTATGGTGATTTTGAACTTAGGTGTATGTCCAGACTTAGATTTGGAGGTTCCTAAGGTGTTTTGGCACTATTTGCTTGAGGTTGGCAATTTAAAGGTTTGGAGAGTTCTTAAGTTTGACGGGGGGTTGATTTTGGTGATATCGGATTCAGATTTTAATTCCAGAAGTTAGAATAGATTCGTTTTATCATTTGTGACTTGTCAAAGTTTGGGTTCATCCCGAATTGGTTAGGTTTGAATCGGATGCTTGGTTTCAAGTTTGAATATTCATGAATTTAAAAGAAGTTCTATTTGCATTTTGGCATTTGATTCATTGTTATGGTATTATCGTATATGTCTGGAGGCTTTAGATAGGTCTGAATAATGTTTATGGAATTGATGGTGTGATTGGAGGGGGTCTCGAGTTGCTCGGGTGAGTTTCGGACCACCCGCAACATTCTTGAAAGTTGTAGATTTTAATTGTGTGAGGTTCATCTTTGCGATCGCGGAGGCTTGATCGCGATCGTGGAGTGCTTTTCGGTGTTGGGCAGGTTTATGCTTCACGTTTGCAACTGTGATGTTGCATTCGCGTTGAGTGGTAATTGGGTGGCTTTCACATTCGTGACAAGGGAGTCGCATTCGCATAGTGGAGAGGCAGCTGGGGAAGGGTAGGGCTAAGCCTTGACGTTTGCAAAGGCCAGTAGGACTTGGTGCTTCGCGTTTGCGCGATGGGATCTGCGTTTGCGCAAGGATATTTTCGAGGTAGAGAATTTGTGCTTCGTCAACGCAAGGCAGTGTCCGCGTTCGCGAAAGCTATCACTGAAGCAGGCTTTAAGAGCTCTAATTTCGGGACTTAGACCCATTATGTCATATTTTGAGCCCCAGACTTCTAGAGGTGGAGATTTTGGAGAGCTCATTTACTACTACATTAGAAGTAAGTAATTCTCGTTCGAACTTGACTTTATATCTTGATTTCCTATGGATTTTACACCTAAAATTTAGAATTTTAAAGGAAAATTTGGGGAATTTTGTCTACAACATAATCGAGTGAACTTGGGGGATTTTAGAGTCGATTTGGACTTGGTTTTTTATTCTGATAATATATTTAGACTCGTGGGTTATGGGTCGTCGGGATCTGCCACTTGGATCGGGTTTTGACAATGTGGAACCGGGTTGACTTTTGAGAATTTGCTTAAAGTTTGAAGCTTTATTGTGTGGGGTTTATTTCTTATGGCTTTATTTGACGTTATTGAGTTGTTTTTGGCTAGATTCGAGCCGGTCAAAGGTGGTTTCTAAAGGAAAAGCTTTTTTTGGAGTATTGATTTGGTATTTGAGGTAAGCATCTTGCCTAATCGTGCGCGAGGGAATAACCCCTAGGCTTGGACTTTATTTGTCTAAATTAAATGTATGTATTGCAACGTAATGCGAAGTGACGAGCATAATGCAGGTGCTTTGTATGAAAATGACCGGATTAGACTTTAGGCTTCTATTATGCCTTGATTTGAATGTGTGCTTTCTATGATACATGTGTGATCCTTGTATGACTATGCGAGCGTACCTTTTTATGCTAAAGATCACGTTTTAGGATTATTTTTTAATTGCCTAAGATGGACATCGGTGAAATTATTGCTAAATTGATTTAGCTGTAGTCATATTTTATATGTTGAACACTTGTCTACATTTTTATTATTTTCATGTCCTTGTGCAAATTGTTGATAAATTATGAGCTTATGTCTTTTGATGGTAATTCGGCATATTGCACTGTAATGATTATGGCACATGTGGACATGTTGAACGGATTGATTGGATGTTGACACGAGATTTTTGCCGTGCGATTATGATTATTGTTATGTACATGTGACGAAATAAGGGTGCCGTTCTTGGACTTGCACATGTGATGAAATAATGGTGGCGTTCTTGGGCTTGCATTTGTGGTGGAATAACGGTGGCGATATGCACATGTGGCGAAATAAGGATGGTATTTCTTGATATTATACACACGGAAAAATAATTATGGCGCTCTTGATGATGTTTATGTGATGGTTTGAGGGTGATTTTTCTCAATGATATTCATGTGATGAAACGGGATGATATATTGATCCTGTACATGCTTTCTTTAAACTTCGTCATATATTTCAACAAGTTGAAAGTTGTATTTGACATGTTATGATATGCCTCTATTCCTACTTAATAAATTGTTGTCAAAGATGGCGAGATTGTGGTGTTGTATTCCATTATATGTATTCTTGCTACCAGTGTTAGATATATTGCACAGGTTCTTTAGCTAGTGAATATCACATGACTTGAACGACTACTTCATTGAGGTTAGTCTTGATACTTACTGATACCGATTGTGGTGTACTCATTCTACACATTTGTATATTTTTGTGCAGATCCAAGTGTTGGAGGCAGTTGACCTTGGGAGTAAGTGCTTACACTGATCGCGAAGATTTAAACTAGAGCTCCATGACTATTGCAGTCCCTTGGAGTCCCATCCTTTATGTTGATACTATTATTTTCAAATTCAAAAAGTTTTATATTTAAGATTTCTTATGTATTCAGTTAGAATCATGATCCAGTACTACCTAGCTCTGGGAAGTTGTATTAGGTATTGCCATGTTTGGCTTATGTTATTACTATTTTCGTTGGTTCTGTTAATTCAGCCTTGTTATACCATGTTTTGATAATTTAAATGTTGTTCAGGAGATTGGCTTACCTAGTCTTGAATTTAGACGCCATCACGACCCCTTGGTGGAATTTAGGTTGTAAAAATCTTTTGATTCAGCATCCTCGTTAAGGTTTGTCCTACCATGGCACTAGGGAATAGTACTTGCCGTGATATCATATGTAGTAGTCCATGAACTCTTATAAGTTCTACATCAAATCCAATGTCAGATTACAATCCAATGATCAGCTATACCGGAATACTTTAAGTAATATAATAAATTTGTAACTTTTAACTTTCATGGAAGGTCAAAGTTAAAATTTAGAAACCAAAGTTATCTAATTGATCCAGTTTAAACAAATATTTTATATTATACAACGTACACCTTACTTTCAATGCAATGAAGTAGACAAATCATAAGTACTAAATAATCAAGGAATTTTAATCCAATATTACCATCTCTTACTTTATAATTCCAATATAATTTTATCTGCAAATCAAAGTGTGTGAATAAAGTTATGTTGCAATTATAATATAGGAATTGTATTTCAAGAATTAATCGACACTAGATTATTTAGTGCATATGCTTTCTAGGGAATTTTGGTTTATTGCACTAACAATGAGACATAAAATATATAAAATATAGAAAGATAAAATCAAGGTTATTTCGATCATTGATTGTTTTATCCCCATAAAGTTAATTTCGATACAAGTCATACCATGTTGAATCTAATATGAAATAATAAAAAACAACAACAACAACTCAGTATAATCCCACTAGTGAGATCTGCGGAGGGTAGAGTGTACGCAGACCTTATTCCTACTTTCGAAAAGACAAAAAAGCTATTTACAGTAGATGAAATAATAATGAATTGCTTATAAAATTATAATGTTGATGCTTATTACCAAAAACCAACTGCCAACCAAATGAAGTATTAAATAGTAGTACTAAAGTTTATATCGGAATTATTTATCATCTCGATAACCGATGGACCTGTAAGGAAAATATATTTTCTTTTTCTCAATTGGGAGTAAAAACTCTCATTTAACTTATACCTTTTTTTAAAAATAAAAGATTTAATTAGTAACTAAAGTACAGACAACTTCAGATCTTTATCGACTCC
This sequence comes from Nicotiana obtusifolia, assembly GCA_002018475.1. Lineage (NCBI taxonomy): Eukaryota > Viridiplantae > Streptophyta > Magnoliopsida > Solanales > Solanaceae > Nicotiana > Nicotiana obtusifolia. The sequence goes on from MCJB01051689.1 coordinate 22,553, forward strand.
CCATGTTCATTCTTCTCTTCTTCTTCTTCTTGTTCTTTTTTTTCTTCTTCTTTTCTTCGACTTCTTCTTAGATGGTGTTTACCCTATAAATCGGATAACAATTGAATTTTGTTCGTGGTACTAAGGATCCGTAAACCAGTTGATACTTGAATAACAATATAATAAAATAACTAAAATACTAGAAAGAAATACTGAACCGTTGGTGACGGTGAAGAAAGTGAAGAGCTATAAACCTTTTTGGGCAATAATAATGTCTATATTTTGATAGTTAAAGAGAGAAGAACTTTTATTCACGTATTTCCAGATGCCCACAACTATGAGCCAAAATCCCTTCTTATAGGTTACAATTACTGTTACAAACATGGTAAGTTACTGATTATGGGATAAATCCCATAAAATCCGTGATAGAATATTCCCAAATCACGTTGTAACGATTGAGACAATCAATCTTGGCGAAATATCCGGAGATGAGCTAAATGTGCGGCTTGAGTCTGGTATCCGGTCTTCAATCTATGACATCTCCCAGTCGGTCGCATCCTGTTCCAGTTGCGTTGAATACCAGACCCATCTCTTCTCTATCTATGCATCCGATGTCCACACCGTAACTCCTTCTAATTGGGTCAGTCCTGACCCGAACCCGTGTAGAAATACTTTACCTAATACAGATAGTCCCTTCGTTTATTAGAGAGGAAGGATAATAAACGATGTGAATTTACAATTACCGACCTATCGTAGCTCGTAACCGATACATCCGGTAGTGGCGATACCGAATTGATACTCACCCTCGAAAGCAAATAGATTGTGACGACATCTTTATGACGTTTGAATAATGCCAAAATAAGCAATCATCATGAGTCCCATCCTTGGTTATCGTGTATGCTGCAGGCACTTAATGTGTGCATTTAATGCCTGACCGTTTCGTGCTTTGTGCCGCCGCCTCTAGTGAAGTATAAATACCTCTTTTACCAATGGATTAACCTTTTTCACCTCTACATCCATTAACGTTTCTTCTTCTTTTACTTTTACTATCTAACCTTCGAACCCTTCGTTGAAACTGACTTCTAATATTTCAATGGCGAAAACCTCCAAATCTATCCCTCCTAGACCAAATTCTCCCACTGATACGGCTCGCACTGACGAACCTTCATCGGAGCCGCCGTTGAAAGCCTTCGTCCCCGTAGGGTGCCCTACCAGTTCTGATTTTAAAGTTGAGAAGGTATCTTCGGTTCCCGGTCGTGGCGAACCTGTATCAGAATACATTAGCTCAATCACCCATAATCATCTTGATAGGGTGAAAGCTGAATGTCATTGGGAAGATAAAGAGGTGGTTGTTCCTTCTCAAAACGAATCCATTATTACCCATGTTGAGGGATATATCAGCGTGTATACCTACCCCTTTACCCTGGGGCCTATAGATCCGATAATAGTGGAATTCTGTAGGAGGTTTGAAGTCACGCTAGGTCAAATCCACCCTTCCATGTGGCGAATCGTATACCTTTTCCGTTTTTTCGTGGACAAGGTCGAGGGTGGTCATCCCTTTACTCTCTACCACTTACTCCGTTTGTATAGTCCTCATATGTTTCGAGGGGGGTTAATCAAGCTGACTCGTCGAGCCAGTAAACCTCCATTTTCTAGCATCGATGAGGACAGAGATCGGGGTTGGATGAGCCGATTCGTCCGAATAAAGACCTCGGACCTGATCCCTGCAGATAGTTTGCCATTTCCGGAGAAGTGGAATGTCAATCGTGAGTATCTCTTTGATTATTCCTTTCTTGTTGCTGTTTTTCGACATATGACCGGAAATTTTTACTGTTTAGCTGTTCCCCAAACACCGGCTGCTATCAAAAATTTGGCAGGCTGGATTAGCAAAATAGCGGCCCAACGGACTTACTCGGAACGGGCCTGGAAAGAGATTTCAAAAGGGTTGTGGGAGGCCAAAAATCATGGTAAGCTCCTTTGATTAAAGCATTTATTAGTAAGCCAATACCATATAATTTAATTCCGAAAAGCATGATTTGTAGGTCTATCCAAGGGTGCCGAGTTGAGGTCGGCAGTCCTTTGTCCTCTGCCGATACCGGCCTCGGAAACAAGGGACAAAAGAAAGGGGAGCTCCAAACAGGTCGAGTCCGCAAAAAGAGGGAGAAGGACAAAAATGCTGGCTCGTAAAGCCACCTTTACTGTTGTCTCCTCGAGCGAAAATTCGGAGGAGGAGGAGTCCAAACTTAGTCATCGCCGCTCTACTCGGAAAGTCCCCGAGTCGGTGGCAGATGATGCCGATGCATCTCATGGTGATGCGGGGGCAAGGGTCAGAGATACAGCTGAGTCTCCGGCCCCAATGCAAGAGCCTTCTGTTCTTCCCGGAACGGCTCATTCCTTCTCCTTTTCGGGAACTTCGCTGAAGGAGACCGGTCGTGGTTGGGCGCAGACACCGGGAGGAGTACCGGCCATGGAAGGGAGCTTCGAAACATATTTTGATGGGGTGCCATCGTCCGATACTTTTGGCCTTGACATCCCTAGGAAGAGTCCCCAGGCCGAATCGAGTAAGGTTCCGGCCGTTGATAAGCTGGTCGACAAGTTTCCTGCTCCGAGCCTGAACCCTGATCAAAAAAGGATAATAACTTTCTCCGTCCCTGAGGATGCCGGGTTTTGGGCCCCCCGGTTGGTATAGCGAGCTATTTCCATCACATGGCGACGGAGGAAGACCGAGCCGCCATGGATGCTGTGGATTGGGCATGTCTTTACAACGAAGCACAACAGGCACAGATCAAGGTACGTGCTCTTTCTTATATCGGCTTCTATTATGATTCTGATCTTTACATAACTCTTCTTGGCTTTTTTGATCGTAGTCATCAGTGCTTTATCATGGAATGTTCCTTCGTGTTAAGGAAGGAGTGGAACTAGAATCATATAGACGTCGGGAGCTTGAAGATAAGTTTTTGGAAACCCAGACCGAGCTGAACCTTTTGAAGAAAGAGCATGCTTCCTGTGTTGACCGGTTAGAAGCAATGAGCAGACAATCGGAACGGCTACAGGCTGAGTACGGTGAGTCCAAGGCCGAGTGGAAATCTCAAGCAGAGCAACTAAGTGCGGAGAAGCTGGCTCTTCAAGAACGGATCGAGGCATTACTAAAGGTTAATGAATCTCAACGCCTCGAAATCCAAAAACTTGGCTTAGACCGCGAGACCTTGTCTGCTCGGCTTCAGGAGGTGGAGGCCAAAGTTGCCAAAAGCCAAAGATACGGCCGATGATTTGATAGCCCAATATAGGGCCGATGCTGATGCGGCCAACCGGCAATCAAGGATGCTAGTTGACTATGCCAAGTGTCAAGCTCGTCTTGACGTTCTCATCGAACTTCAAAATCGCGGCCTCGACCTATCTTCGGACGTTGCCGAGGCAACCAAAACTGAGGACGTTTTGAGAAGAAAAACGTTTCCTAAAGAATTCGAGGATGGCTCTGATTGACGTTTTTTCTTCTTCTGTCCCATTTCATGTAACTAATTTCCTTGTGCGATCCCGGATATATAAAATTTCAATCCTTGTTATCTCATTCGTGTAAGTGTTACCTTCTTGCAGCCTTGACATGCAATCATTTTTAATTAGTGCGCTATTGGTTTCAGTAGTTGGCCTGGCTTTATCAATATTGCTGACCATCCTTAAACTTGTAAGAATTGTAGTCGTGTCTCAACAGGATCTTTGACCTTTGGTTTTAATTTGCAATTTAGACTTTTTTTCTTTATTCGAACCATGTTTCATATTCTAAGTGTGCTTTGGTTCTAAACACGATTCGGCTCGTCCGTCCTAGGACACATGTCTCGTTCATTTTGGCATGAGTCTCGATGGCGAGCTAGCTTGGCTTTTGTCGTAATTAAACTTGCACGGTCTAGCCTTAGCTACGATTTGACTCAAATTCTACTTCAATGCGATTTGGCCTTAGCCATAGCTTGTTTTGCCGGTCTCAATTTAGTACGGTTTGGCCTTGGCCATAATTTGATTTGAGATTACCGGTTGCAATATGGTTTGGCCTTGGCCATAATTTCATTTGAGATTGCCGGTTTCAATACGGTTTTGCCCTTGGCCATAATTTGATTTGAGATTACCGGTCGCAATATGCTTTGGCCTTGGCCATAATTTCATTTGAGATTGCCAGTTTCAATACGGTTTGGCCTTGGCCATAATTTGATTAACCGGATTTTTCCTTCTCAGGTTTTTAGTTTCTTTGTCCCCTTGCGCTTCGATTGCTTGTGAAATAATAATGCAAAGAAAAACCCTTAGGTTCTAAGAAGCGAGGTAGACATCAAATTGCATTTGCTATTATTTTGAGCAATAATACATTTCGGCGGTCGAATATGAGCTAGACCGTTCTACTTGGGTACGGCTCCTCAGGCCGTTTGACCCTTACATTGATTCCTAATGGTCCTCATCTTAGCTCCTCAAAACTGACTCTGTAAGAACGAAATTTTTCTTAAGTTGGATATAGTAGCACGACATGTATGCTTCCTCATTAAAAACCTT
>MCJB01051690.1:10783-25467 GCA_002018475.1 Nicotiana obtusifolia
AAAAAAAAAAAAAAAATCGGCCTGCAGCGCCCAGCGCCGCCCATGGCGCCACAGGCAGTGAAGTCCAAGACCCCAATGCCAGAGGCGGGCGCGAGGCGCCGGCTGGAGGGGTCCAGGTAAGTATTTTCTTTCTTCTTTATTTTTTTATTCTAATTTTGACCCATTCCCGATAAAACCCGTTTTCACTAACAATAATAAACCTTTTACAACCCCAACCCACCCGTTTTAACACACAACAACACAAAACAGAAAAAAAAAAAAAAATTCCCCCCCGCCATCGTTCTTCTTCTTCTTCTTCATTAAAAATTTCAGATTTTCTTTCTCTCTAATCTCCATTCCTCAGGTATGTTATACTTCATCTTTTCTTTCATCTTCTCTTTTTCTTTTTCTTCAATATGTTATATATAGTATGTGTGTTCATGTTCCCATCCCCAAATAATCCATCCATATCTTCTCCTTCTCTTAACCCTTTCATGGTAGTATGTTTGTGCGAAAATTGTTTGGTTATTATTGTTATCGGAGTAGTAAATTATAATTCCCTCTACTCCGTCAACATCGGGAGGGTCACTATACTTCACCATTGTTGAAATTACAGCACACACTCCATGCACACAAGCTGTTTGTTTTATTGCCTGAATGAGACTTTTTGTGCACCGGTGAAGTCTGAGTAGCCGACGACACTTGTATAGGCGTTAGAACTAAGTGTGGGGTATCTCGGGGGGGACGTTTACTAGTTGAGGGATAGGAATTTGATGCCGCATATCTTCTTAAGCCCTTACTCTTGTATATGTATGTGTATGATTGTGTAAGATAGCTTAATGTATGTATATTCTAGCATTAGCATACACAGTGCCGAGCTTTTACCTTTCGTTGTCGTGATCGCTTATTCATATCGCCATGATCACTATTTATTTTTTGACACATGGGGAAGTCCTGAGTACCCGTAGTTTGTATTGCAACCCTTGCTTCTATGCATAGAGTTTAAGTGTGGGGTCCTTTAATGACATTATACCTACGGTATATGTATTACACTTTGCTCACTTTCCTATTTGCTTGTGTTGCAGGACATTATGGCCCGTGATGATGTTACAAAAGGGAAAGGTCTTAGAAAAACCTCCGCTACTTTACCGGTTCCGAAAAAAAGAAGACAGGGAGAGGGCTCCTCGAGACAGTCCAAGGGGAAGCAGGTGGACGAGGGGTCGCGACGAGTCCAACCCAGGCCTCATCCTCGATTAGAGTTTGTTAATAATGCTGCTGCTGTGTGGTATCGGAACTTCGTGCCAACTGGGCGCTATGTGTCAGAGATGGGAATTAACACAACTGCTTTAGAAAGGCGATTCCCAGACATACTCGCCCGACTGCCCATCTCACGAATGGAAACATTTTTGGACTGCCCGGGGCCTGCCAATCTGAGTTTGGTCCGTGAACTCTATGCTAACTGGAACCATATGACGCAGTACATGAGGTTCTTGGGAGTACCTGAATATCCTGGGCACGACAAAGTTCTAGAGGCACCAGCAGGGCTGATGGATATCACTGTTGTCATGGAAACGTCGGCCAAGCTCACCCCCACGGCTCGATTGGAGCATAAAGAAAACTTCAACAAATACATGTACAACACTATCAATTTGCTCATGAGCCGAGCCGGCATCACTGATGAAGAGCGCATGCACCTGCGAGATGATCTATCCGGCTCGTCTAAAGAGATGTTAGGGATTACACCTGACAGCCCTGTACATCCATCCGAGGACGCCAACTAGGTGCAGGGCTCGGATACCGAGGGGGATGATGACGACGGCGCAACCGGGCCAATGGCGTTGGTGCCTTTTGAGCTGGCTTTCGAGGAGACCGGCACGGACTGACAGGGAGTTTCTTCTCACCCTACTGTGTTTTTCATATTTTAAATGCATCGAGGACTATGCATTATTTAAGTGTGGGGTGGGGGAACTACCACTTGTGCTGGTGTTGTATGTTTGTGAAAAATTGTGTGTTGTGTGACTTGATATTATGGAGTTTGCTAGTTTTAATTTGTTAGTTTCAATTTATTTCTTTTAGTGTATAATGATTAGTATTTTTGTTCTCTTAATAGTTTGTTTGTTACAGAAAAAAAATATAAAATATATATTTCAGATTTTTCCCAATGATGGATCTTTTTTCTTGAGGAAAAAATTTGATTAAAAACAACAAAAAGATTTTTATTTTGTTTATAGGATAGTTAGGTAATATTCCTTGGTTTTTCTTAAGGCACCAGTTCTTTTCCAAGGATGTAGCTCGAACCGGGCAATTAATTTTTTTTTTAGGACTATTTTTAGAAAGAACTGAGTTATGTTGAAATACTTCTTGACATAGTTGATGCTGGTACAATAGGTTATGACACATGATCTAGTTTCCCGTTTAGTTGAATTGTAAGCCTAAGAAAACAAGAAAACCGTCCAATTTGTGACACCCCTTCTCAGTTGTTGACTTTTATATCATATAGTGTAATTACTGCTTAATTATCTCAATTATGTATGCTTGCTTGACTTGAAATTTGAACAGAACCGTCGTGATTGAGTCATGTGCATTGTGTGAGTGAGGTTTTTGATTCTCTGTGCTATCATGTATAGTCTAGAACTTGCCCCGTGTGTTAATTGAAGCGAAATTGTAAGTTGGACTAATCTAAGAAATGATATAGGCATTTTCTGGTTTGATTATGGATGTGCTTGTCACATCGAATATAAAATTGTCCGTTGCTAGCCCTTTGAGCCTATAGGCCTTTTTCTTTGGTACCTACATTACAAGTCGTTCCCTTATTTTGTTCTTGAATTAGACTTATTTGAACCTTTACCTCCTAAGGCACTTAGTAGCTAAAAGAAATAAGGGTAGATTTTGGGGGATTGTCTTGATTATGAGTGGAACCGTGAAAGGACCTGTCGGTGCAATGAAGCTGAAATTAAGAAGTCACTAGCTGATGAGTATTTGTATGGAGTGTGAAAAGGGAAAAAAAACAAAAAGAAAGAAAAAAAAACGAAAAAGCAAGAAAGAAAAATGTTAGTGGAAAATATAATAGAAAAACACCTCCTATTGATTTGTGTTAGTGAAATGATAAGAGTGCTTAATTGAAGACGGAAGGTTGTGTATATGAGACAAATGAAGTAATTGAAAAAGAGAAGTGTTTGAATTGTGATTGTAGTATATTAAGTGCTTAGGAGGATTAGCCACTATTACTAAATATATCCTACCGGTCCCCTAGCCTACATTACAACCTTAAAAGTCCTAGTTGATCTTAGATTTGACTAACTCAATTAGTAGAGATCTACACTACGGGCAAGCTTATGGTACTATTACGGGAAGCATATGAGTTCTTTGTGAGAGTGAGGGCATTTTGTTCAAAATTATGTGATATTATTCATCTATGTTCACTCTTCGGATTGTGGTAAGGGCACATGATTTCATGAGCAATCGGTAATGTTGTAAATTATCTTGTTAGGTAAGTATATGTATTGAGATTGCTTAATGGTTGCGAGTCGGCTCTTGAGGTTGGGTGGTGACATTTGTGTTGTTAAATTGTATTGAAGTATTGTGCTTGAGTAGACTTTACGGGAAGAACATGGATCAATTGTGTGTTCATGCTTACTTGCTAGTGTTGATTGTGTTCAAAAGTATGATTTGATTGAAAAGTCGAATGCTTCGTGATGATATTAAGTGGATGTAGTTGGGAAGTTGGTATATAATCCCATTGCTCGAGGGCGAGCAAGAGCCTAAGTGTGGGGTGTTGATGTTTGGTGTAAAATATATATATTTCTATGTAAATCACCTCATATCTGGCTTTTGTTTTATGTAATTGGGATGTTAATTGCTACGATTCATGTTGAATTAAAGTATTTTTATGTGTAGGAATGAGTCGGGAGTAATTGGGGGCGAAACGAGCAAGAAACAAGCCAAAACGAGACAAAAACGGGCGAAGGAGCAGTTGGGCGCCACAGACAGCGCCTGGCGCCACCTGTGGCGCTGGAGGCAGAGAGTTGAAGAAGAGCCACTGGACGCAGCGCCCTGGGGGGCGCCCGGCGCCAGCCAGGGCGCCGACGTCGAGAAGCTGTCCTATTTCGTCTAGAAGTCTACTATTTTCAACCCTACCCCTTCCCAACACCTATATTAACACATCCAAACCCAAGAGGAGAGAGAGAACGTGATTTGGGAGGCAAAAACACCACGGAACATCGCACGGAAGCATCGATCATCAGTTCTTCATCTCTTTCTAGTATTTTTATAGTTTATTCAATACTCTATATTTTGATTACTTTAAACATGAGTGGCTAATCACCCCTTGTTCTGGGGTTGTGATTAGCCATGAATATTGTGATTCGAAGCTAACGATTTCTTGATTATAATTCATGATTATATGGTTGTTTCTTCAATTCTATGCTTAATTGCTTAATTGTTTGGCCATCAATTAGGTTCTATCAACTATCTATGCTATGTTTGGGAAAACTATGTTTAGATTAGAGAAGAATTAAAGAAAGCATGTTCTTAACCTTTTAAGGGGGACGGATTCGTGGTTAGGATAGGAATATACTTAATCACCATGCTTAATTAAAAATCGTGTTTTTATTGCGTTCTTGATAGATTAATTCCATAGGAATATAGGTGTTAATTTTATTAAGAATAGGCAAATAGTACTTCAGAAGAAGGCTATGAGAACATTTATCGATTAATTAACAACCATACGTGAATTATATGAACAGGAAGTTAATTAGAACACAATAGGATTGGTAAAATAATCACAACCCTGGAATATTTGTCCCCATTGATTAACAATACTTAATTTGTTCTTTGATAACACTAGTTATAAATTAAAGCTGTAGTTTAGAATAATTCATCTATCAAATTCGAATTTTGCTTGCTTAAATAACAATATTAGCCCGTTAGTAAGTAGTTAAATTAAGTCCCTGTGGGTACGATAACCTGGACTTACTATCCTATATTAGTTGTTGACCGCGTATACTTGCGTGTGCGTTAGGGAGCAACAGTAACAATGCTAATTTCAAGGGTGCCTTTTAGGTGACTCGACTCCAATAAAACTCAAACAATAGAAGCGTTCAAATAATTTGAGGCGTGCCATGCCAAACAAAATCTACTAATACATGGCCCTCATTAATCAAATACTTAGAAAAGTGAGGTGCGCTGTTTAGTGAATTCCACGGCTCTCGAAAAACTAAAAATGCGTAGTTTGCTTTAGGCGCGTTATTCTAATAATTTGATTCCCTAACTCAGGTGCGCATTTATGTGACCCAAATCCAAAATCTCAATATTTAATTAAAATGTGTTATGAACTACGAGTGCATTTATGTGACGCGGTTCGTGACATATTTTAATTAATATTGTAATTCTCTAACAATTATATAAAGCGGTTAAAAGTTAAACCTACCATAAGCAAGAAGTGTGCATTAATATCAGATAATTAGTTGATTGTGACAATTGAGCGACCGTACTAGAACCGCGGAATCCGAGGGTGCCTAACATCTTCCCTCGGGTTAATAGAATTCCTTACCTAGAATTTCTGGTTCGCAGACTTCGTTAAGAAAGTCAAAAAATTTCCTCGATTTGGGATAAAACCGGTGACTTGAGACACCAATCTAAATATTTCCAAGTGGCAACTTTGAAAATAAATTAAAATAATCTCATTTCGAATAATGTCACTTTAATTAAAAAAAACTCTTTATATACTCCTCACGGGGTATACGAAAAGAGGTGTGAAAGCTCTGGGGACTCTGCTGGGGACTACTCCGGAAATTTTCGAAGGAAATAGTTTTTGTTTGAATTCTGTTTTATTTTTTCAAGGAAGAAAAAGAAAAATTTTAATTGCCTCAAACTACTAAGATTTATTATCAAAAAGCGTGAACAAAAGTATTTTTGAGTCTTTCAAAGCAACATAAGTTGGAACTTTCATTTTATTTATAAAAGCAAGAAAAGAAGACTTAGAAAAAACCAGAAAATATTTTTCTTCCTTGAAAAAATAAAACAGAATTCAAACAAAAACTATTTCCTTCGAAAATTCCCGGAGTAGTCCCCAGCAGAGTCGCCAGAGCTGTCACACCTCTTTTCGTACACCCCGTGAGGAGTATATAAAGAGTTTTTTCAATTAAAGTGACATTATTCGAAATGAGATTATTTTAATTTATTTTCAAAGTCGCCACTTAAAATTTTTTAGATTGGTGTCCCAAGTCACCAGTTTTATCCCAAATCGAGAAAACATTTCGACTTTCTTAACGAAGTCTGCGAACCAGAAATTCTAGGTAAGGAATTCTGTTAACCTGAGGGAAGGTGTTAGGCACCCTCGGATTCCGTGGTTCTAGCACGGTCGCTCAATTGTCACAATCGGCTAATTATCTGATTTTAATGCACACTTCTTGCTTATGGTAGGTTTAACTTTTAACCGCTTTATATAATTGTTAGAGAATTACAATATTAATTAAAATATGTCACGAACCGCGTCACATAAATGCACCTGTAATTCATAACACATTTTAATTAAATATTGAGATTTTGGATTTGGGTCATATAAATGCGCACCCGAGTTTAGGGAATCAAATTATTAGAATAACGTGCCTAAAGCGAACTACGCATTTTTAGTTTTTCGAGGGCCGTGGAATTCACTAAACAGCGCACCTTACTTTTCTAAGTATTTGATTAATGAGGGTCATGTATTAGTAGATTTTGTTTGGCATGGCACGCCTCAAATTATTTGAACGCTTCTATTGTTTGTGTTTTATTAGAGTCGAATCACCTAAAAGGCACCCTCGAAATTAGCATTGTTACTATGTCACGGGAACCGTACCCATAGTCGCAATGTTGTTAATCGAGCCTAACGCAAACTACGAAGGTTTGAAGCATTAAGGCTTAATTGTTTTAAACTTGTATTTAATTATTGAGAGGGCCATAAGTGATCGTCGTCAATTGTACGGCTCATCTCTATTAATTTAACTGAATTTGTTAACACTACATTACTATTAAACATTCATATCAGCTGCCAGCCCATTTGTTTCCAGTGAATAGTAGATTAGGCCCAATACAAATTATTCAGCATAAATTCATTTGCAAATATAACCACTAGCTTTATAAAATAAATACAATTTAAATTTAAGACCAATTTTCAGGAACAGCCCCATTCGACTCTTAAGGTGCACAAATTTCAGACGAGGCAGGTTTAAAAACATAGTCATTAACCTCATAAATACAATTATATTCTGAATTTCACATTAGTAGCACTGTTTCCATAACGGCACTCTTAAAATAAGCCAATCAACATAGCCTAATTACAAACATAGCCCTTAGCTTCATAAAGACAAATATATTCTGGATTTTTACATCAATAGCACTATTTTCATAACAGCAATCTTAACATAAGCCAATCAACAGAACGCAATTACAAACATAGCCATTAACCCCATACAGCAACTACATTCTGAATTTTACACTAATAGCACTATTTCCAAAATAACAACAATCTGTTAAATTTTTAACATTAATATTCGAAACAGCCTGAGTTCGAATTTCATGATAATTTCAGAAATAGCCAGTAAAAGTCATGTTTTGAATTTCAGAAAACAAACTAATCTTAAACAGAACAGATTTTGAGCGTCGGTTTAGGCTTAAATGCTGCTAAAATGAACCAGATTTATAAGTGCAACCCATACATCGCAACAGAACTTAGTATATTTGACTACATGAATCCTACCAAATTCAGTACTGCTTATACAGTTGTAAAGAAGCCATTGATTACCAGTTTTTAACAGTTTGAGCAGATTAATAAAAAGGGCGAACAATTACAAGATTGATAAGCGAGATTATTACAAATCTTCCTAATTCAAGTTTTAAACTAAAAAAAAAAGAACAAAATAGCTTCTTATATAATCAACCTATACATTAAAACCTGTGTCCTGTTTTCTTCAAATTCCAGCCACATGCTAATAGGATTTGAATAAGCTTAGTTAAGTTTTAGGCCAATCCTAATTCCGTTGACATGAGCCAAGGTTCTTCCATACATTAAGCAGAGAAAAAGATTTCAGTATTCTAGTTAATGAACAACATCCACTAACCATACAAACAATCACTAGACAGTCCATAATCAGTGATCAATTTATCTTCATACACTTATACCATTCGAACATTAACGGAGAAACAAACACAGACAACTTTAATAATTAAACAACCTATAAATTTGAGCAGTAACATTTCAATTTCATTCACGACATAGATTCGAAATTATAAAGGTATTTGAGCATACCTATTTAGCAGTAAAACCAGGCAAATCGGAGAAGCAACGAGCAGACAATCAGCAAATGGAATAGCAAACAAGCAGTGATCAACAGCTGGACGAACTTTGAAAAAAAAAAACAGAACACAACCAGAAATTCAACCAATGCACTCGAAAGTCTAGACTCTCTTTCAAACGGAATCAAAACAGTAAAGAACTATCCGAGCTAATTTTAGGTGATTACTTTAGCTAACTTTCTGTTCTTTTTCCTCCCCCTTTTTTTCTATCCCCAGTCCCCTTTTATATCCAGAAGAAATTAGAATATTCTTGGATTTTTCTGTTATTAGCAAATACCTCACACGATATTCCCTTCCCCCTAACAGATTTTGCATGCGTGACCAGATATTCCCCTCAAACAGAATTCTGTTTTTAACTTTCTAAAATATCTTTTGCCCCCTAATGTTTTCCTTTTGTTTTATTTAATTGCTATTGAGGGCTTGCTAGAAGCTTCTACTGATTTCTATCCCTTTTTCTGATTTTAACTCTTACGGGTCAAATTGACCCGGCCCGAACACATAGCCCAAAATTAATTTCCTGACCTAGTCCCCTTGGCTTCAATTTTCAGAAACTACTTTCATTTGTGGCCTCTTTAAACTGTAGCCACTACTGAGTCTTGACGACTCGACCATTCTAAACTAAACCATTAATTATTACAGAAACCAAAACAGCCAGATTTATGACTCTAAAATACAAACAAAAGTCTATACACCTAAAGAAAGGAGTAGAAGATGAAAAGAACTCTAAAAGAAAAAATGAAATGAAGCAGAACAGAAAATGAAGGGTACCTCGGACCAGAACACCCTTCGCCTTTTGATTTTTAAGCTAAAATTGACTTTAACCGTGTGTTCTTGTTAAGAACACACGGCTAAAGTCCATTTACACTTAAATCGGCTTCCTAAAGTTTCGATTTAAAGCTTCGAACTTTATGACTTCTGTTTTTTTGATTTAAAATCGGAAAGGTTTCGGGGGTTTTTTGGTTGAAACGAGTATAGTTTTGGGATGAGGGAGTGAGGATGGTTGCTTGGGTGTGATTTGGGATGGATTTGGGGTGGGTTTGAGCGAGTAACAGCCATAGCTGCTTGGGCTAAAAGGGCGGCTAGGGTTTGATTTTTAACGGAGAGGGTCGTTTGAGATGAAGAGAGGATGGGGTAGGGGGGTCGGTTTTAGGGCAATTATATAGGGGAAGGAAACTGAGTTCTGAGCCGTTAGATTTTGTTGAGATCAACGGCTCAGATGGGCTTACTATGAAACGGGGTCGTTTTGGTTCAAGGAGGGGGGAAGGTTTTGGGCTGCCCGGTTATTTTCAAATTGGGCCTGATTTTATTTGATATAAACCAGCCCAGTCTGATTTTCCTTTCTCTTGTTTTATTTTCTTAATTTCTTTTGTTTTTTTTAATTTTAAAAACTAGAAGACTTAGTAGTTAAAATCCGAATTTACCTAAATATGAAATTAAGCTAAGTAACTATTTATAAAAATTATAATAACCCTTGACTCTAAGAATTAAATATTCAAAATTAAGGCAAGTGTAAAATGAACTATTTTTTTTATGATTTTTCACTTTTATAAAACCAACAACTACTAATTCATTTCAAAAAAAATGTAAAATAAATCTTAAATGCAATGCATGATATTTTTGAGTATTTTCATGAGTTAATTACTTAAAACTTAAACAAACAAGAAAATATAAGTAATTAAATAAGAAAAATCTAATAAAATTCCTAAAATGGATAATAACTAATTAAAAACTATTTTATTGATTTTATAGGAGTATTTCGGATATGGCAAAAATCAAGTCCTCTCATCCTTAAGTGGACGGAGGGGACACGTGACACCCATCCGTGCCTTTTTTACATCTGGTATCATATTTAATCGACTCGCTCCATGATACCCCATACCCATAACCCGTAACTCATTATTTTGTAACACAAAATAAAACCCAACCCTAAGTTATACTCCTAGTGCCATTTCCATCAAACCCTCTATGCTCTAAGTCCATCAAGATTGTCCATTTCAACAAATTTCACCATAAATTCTTTTCTGTTGGTCGTGGTAAAAGTGGGTCAAATATTGGAGTCTAGTGCTACATCAAAGGAGGTGCCATTGTGGAGAGATTTCCAACCACTTCCGATCGACCACACCTCAAAATCCCGGAAGGAGATTCTATAAATATGCTAAACTTGAAGTAAGTTGAAATTTTTCATTTGTTTAGTTTGTTAATTGTTTGTACAAAAACTGAATTTTTATTCCTTGTAACCTAATTATTGTTCGTTATCATTAGAATGAGTCGTGTGGATATTGGGAATAGCAAGATAAACCCTTTTCGGACCGAGCATAGATGGAAATGAATAAGTTACAGTGTAAATTGGATGCTGATAATGTTACAAACAATATGTTAAAGCAATTGTTGAAGTCGTGCAAGTTAGAAAGGGAATTATTGAAAAAAGTTGAAGATTTGGAGGCTGCAAAAAATATTGAAGTGAATAAAGCAAGGGAAATCGAAGATAAAGTGGTTAAAATGAAGATGCTCATTTCGATTTCAGTTGCACTTTTTGTTGGAGTTGTTGCGGCAATGTGGATGAAATAAATTTTATAAAAGAAAGATGGCATATGCTCCATATTTCAGTTCCTAGTTCTTATAATACTTAGACGTTTCTATGCTCCTATCTACTGACTTTTGATGTTCTTAGCCATTGTAAAATAATGACATCAATTGTTAATATATGTTCCAAGTACTAGTCTTGATGTTTTATCTACTGTCCCTTTTTATGCTCCTATCTACTGATTTGTACTAGTTTTAATTGTTTGATTCCTTTGTCAAAGCTGTAAATAAAACATGTTTTCTTCCAAATGCTTGAAGACACTTCGAAACATAGACAACTAAAGCATAGACACTTTGAAGACAAATGCTTATAACATGTAACTTACAACTTAGAGCTTAGAACTAACAACTTACAATATTGAACTCCAATATGGCAAGTTACAACTTTGAAACAGTTAGATTGATATGGCATCCATTTTCAGTAATTACATCACCAAAAACATACACTTCTTCACAGTAACTCCAGTAATTACATCACCAAAAATATATACCAAAAAACTGTAATTACAATAATTACATCACTGGATCATAATATGGTATCTAGAGACAACATTCAGAACCAACTATTAATCACAGAATACTAAATGGGAGATAACTCTCATGAGTTTGCAGTAAATACATCCCCCACACAAAAAAAAATTCCAGCTTTGTCTTCACTTTTTTCTCCTTGATTTCAGCTTCCCAATTCTCTCTTGCCCTTGTTTTTCTAACTGATTTGCACTTATAGCATCATTCCCCTTCCACTATAATGTTGGTGCTGAATATGGTAGATTTGTTGGTATACTAATACCAGTGTGATCACCAGTGAAGTTGATTGACCTTGTTCTAGCTAGTATTTGTACATCTTGTCTCATCCTGAGCCTTGTAGTTACTTCTGATATAACTCTTGGCCTAAGCACAACATCTTCTTCATGTCTAACTCTTGGCCTAATAGAAAGCCCATTGTCTGTCCTGACTTGATTGAGTGGCTTGAGGTATATCATTTTCAACTTAAGGTGTTGAATTGTCCTGACTTGATTCAATTTTATGATCTATCAAACAACTTGGCCTCTTCCTTTACTGCTTTCCTTTTGATTTTGCTGCAGCAGGTGTTGATGGTGGCAGCCTACTCAGTTATTGCAGCAGGTGCTAAACTGGTGGCAGCCTGCTCAGTTCATTCACTAAGTGTCGAACTGGTGGCAGCCTGCTCAGTTCTTCCGCTCTTACTTTGCGTCTTTCTCTTTGATTGCTGTTAAAATGACAAGTTAGAAAATATTCTTCATGTCTAGTATTTAGTGCTTTGAAGCTCATGTAAAACAATTACCTGACCACAAGTCCTTGCATCGTGAGTTGTTTCACCATATTTGCTACAAGTCATGATTCTTCCTTTTTTGGCCTGTGACCACACTCCTTGTCTTTTAATTGCCTCATTTTTCTGCCTATCTCTCTTAACCTTAGGTCTGCCAGCCAAGATCACAAGCATTGGAGGCTCCATTGCTTGAGATGGTTTAATCTTTCAAAACTTTTCTCCCCTGACAGGCTGGATCTTGTGTCTATAAGTCAGCAAAAATGCCTCTTTGCTATACCACCAGTTGATTTCTATCATTGAATCGCCAGAGTCATGAAGTATAGCTCTAATAACATGTGGACATGGGATTCCTGTAAGGTGCAATGACCTGCAAGTGCACTTTTTCACATCCAAGTTGACATAATGCTTGTCAAATCCTTCTTTAACTTCGTAGCTATTTTGCCTATTTGCATTTACTTCACAGGTTGTTTGAGTAATCTACAGGTACTCATTGTACAAGTCCATGCATGTTGGACTGAAATCATGTCTCCAAATCCTAACTTCTTCTTCATGTTCTCTTAATAGGTTCATGGTTTTGATTCTGATATCCTCTAGCATCTTGATTATAGGCTTATGCCTTGCATCCACAATCTACTTGTTGAAGGATTCAGTCAAATTATTATTAACCAACTTATTCTTGCATACCGTGTCCATATATGCTCTACACTAGACCTAAGGTGAGTACCTCAACAAAGCCTATGCAGCATCTTCGTTCAAGTCCCCTAATTTTTCTAGCTGATCTTTGAAATCTTCTGCATATGTGCACATGCACACCACCATAAAAGCTTCTTGTTTTT
Organism: Nicotiana obtusifolia; assembly: GCA_002018475.1. NCBI lineage: Eukaryota > Viridiplantae > Streptophyta > Magnoliopsida > Solanales > Solanaceae > Nicotiana > Nicotiana obtusifolia. The sequence continues at coordinate 23,804 of MCJB01051690.1, forward strand.
CCCAGTGCTGTACTCTTTGCACCAGTTTAACTCAATATGTCTAACACAATACCTGTGATATGCCTGGGGAAGGACTTTTTTGACTACATTAAGTAGTCCCTACAATGGTTATCCAAAACATACAAAGCTGGTCAGAAACATATATCAAAGTAAAAAGTAAATGGAAGATTGAATTGAAGTAGAAAAAATTGCTTAGAAACTTCACCTTTTGTATATCTGACATGAAGATGATTCCTTCCCCTTCCTTGAGGTCCAAAGAAGATTGAAGAAACTGCAGGAACCAATTTCAAGTATTTTTTGTCTCCTTATCAACAACTGCCCATGACAAAGGGTAAAAATGATTCTCTGAATCTTGTCCAACTGCCATTAATAGTTGGCCTTTGGCTTTGCCCTTCAAAAAAGTATCATCCAGACCAATAAAAGGTCTCAATCCTAGATTGAAACCCATCTTCAAAGCATGTAAATACACATACATCTTCATGAACCTTCTTTTTCCTTCTTCAAGTGCACCTTTTGAAAGGGTAACAACCACATCATTACCAGGGTTACGTTCCCTCAATTCATTGGCATAAGCCTCAAATTTATTGTACTCATCTGAAAAACTACCATCTAATGACTCCAATACCATCCTCTTTGCCCTCTTGCACTTTGCATGACTAACATTTAGCTCAAAAATTCTCTTCAAATCTAACATCATCTCTCTTACCTTGTAATTAGGATTATCTTGTAATTTCTTCTTGAAATATTGTGCAATGGTACTAAAATCAAACAGTTTTATTATCAAATGTAGTGCCACAATCATGTTCAGCATTTAAAGTCTTTATTTTAACCTCATCGAACTTTTCTTTTGATATTAAGCAAACAAAGGGACAACCAACAATATCACAACTATACCTAAGCTTTTCTAGGTCAATCTTCTCCAATTTCAATCTTTTCTTGTTAGTCAGAGAATAAAACTTCATACGCTTCCTAGCTTCTGTTATTCCCTTTAAGGACATACCTTTGTATAACTCTTTGTAGTCACTAAGTTTTTTAGTTATTTTTCTTCTTCTTTTTTTTTGTGCTTTAAGTGCTTCTAATTCTTCAGAAATGTATCCTTCAGAATTAGTACTAGAGTCAAATCATACATCACTTAAGCTACAATCAATACCAACATCATCCACAATTTTATTAAATTCTTCCTCGTAATGTATTATATTGGGAATAGAGTTTATAGGGGGCTCATATTCATCTACACCAAATAGGTTCACTACATTGAATTTATTGCATATTAACTTTTATAAATGTCTAATATCATCATCCCCTTCAATCACATAAAATTTGCCAGATGGGGCAGCAACTATAAGTTGTTGAACCCCTAAAAATCCTAGCTCATTTGTGAATTCATTCACTATGTCTATGTGTGAAAGTAAGTCGGAGTCATAACCTGTCCAAATTTTCACCAATTTTCATGTGTAGACAATTTCAGGCTCAGTAATCCAATCACCATCGTTATTGAATATTAAGTTGACTAGCACCATCTCCACAACCTAGCAAACACAACATAAAAATATACCACTTCGACAACATAAAGTAAATAATGTAAAAGTCGGTAGTGGGAAAATAATAATTAAAGCCAAAAAGAATAAATTTTTATGATAAGAGGTCTCCCCCCCCCCCCCAAA